>BQKZ01001805.1:7158-19568 GCA_036244855.1 Temnopleurus reevesii | reverse complement strand
AACGCCAGGAGCTCCCGCGGTATTCCCATGAGGATGCAAAAACTGGTGGGAATCCCACGTGATTCCCATTAACTGGTGGGAATCCCAGCTAAAATGAGCCGATTATGGGAACTCAATAACGTGCGTGAATCTGTTCCAGTTGTTCCGATCACGACTGTATATTGACAACTTCTGAAGATTTTGAGAGTATTTTTCAATATTTGTGATGATATTTTAAGACAAATAAAACAGAATCCATTGAGACCTAAATTATGGCTATTATAGTAATAATATATATCTCTGCTTTTTAAAGTATGTTTGCATCTTAGAGTAGAGCAGAAGGAAATTGATGTGTAGTAGTTCTACATCTTCTAAAGATAGCACAGTTACAGAAATCTGTTCTTGTTTGATTATTGTATGATACATTTCTTCTGTTGATTATTATTTTTAATACCTTTTCCCATTGGTTCCTACATGTATCTAGATTTCTACTCTATATTTTTGTACATTTTTATTCTGCATGGTAGTTCTACTAACCTGTTTTGTTTGAATTTTACGCTCTTTGCCTGTCGGACTGGAGAGTATTTTGCCAACCTTGGTTTTATTACATTACTACATCTTGAAAAAAAAGTTTGTTCTATTGAAGTCCACTTTTTTTTCCTGAATTCTTGTAAATAAGCGTTTCCTGTCTACATCTGACTTAGGCCGTGTGTTGCTCAAAAGTTGCCATCAATCGCGATCAACTGTAAATTAGTTTGTAAATGAAAACAAATTTTTTTAAAGCAATGTACACGTACTTCTAACAAAAAACGTGTATGATACAAGGATTTCGTTTGGGGCATGTCAATCAAGTTTAATTTGTGATTGGCCCCAACTTTCTTGGAACATACTCTTTATACTCTATGACCTCTTGGTTTTTTATGCTTTCTTGAGAACATTTTTCATTCTATTATTTTTTTCTGAATGTGAATTTTATCACTAGTGTGAGAATACAATGTATATGTTAGTATTAAGCGATACATGCATGCTATAAATACTACTTTACATTGTACAAGAGAGCATGTAAAACGTACACCCTGGGATCTGTAATGTACATTGTAATTGTCCTGTATTGAAAAATGACTGATTATTTATACCAGCCCTTGGAAGAATGCTTGATTAATTATTTTCTACTCTTTTTTTAGCATTTGATTTTACCAATTTTGGACACAATTTGATACATAATGTGCAACATACATGTGCACTGTTCATTATACAGTCATAGTCATAGCAGGGAGTTGTGAGTTTACTCCCTGGTCATAGTTTCATGTCAATGCATACATATAGTACACCAAACTGACAGTGCTTATGCCTTTATGCATTGTGATGTCATCGCTCGCTATCGGTTGGATAATATAATTCCCCAGTGATTAGAGGCAGTTGAAGAATGTCTTGGCATATGTTGTGATGACGGACAGACGGATGGAGGTAGGTAGTCTGCAAGTACAGACCCTAGGCTTTCGTGTTAGCATATGCAGAGCCTAGTCTGCAAGCACAGACCCTAGACTTTCTGTGTGTGCCTGCGCAGAGCGTGATACAGAGTATGCATTGTGTGACAACATCACACACAAAGGCAAAAACAATGCAGAGACTGCATACTCTGTATCATGCTCGCACTGAAAGCCTAGGGTCTGTACTTGCAGACTATGCAGAGCAGGCTAAGGAAAAAAGCAAGGCAGTGTGTCATGTAGTCAAAGATAGTGATACTCTTTATCATGCTCTGCATATGCTCACACCGAAAAAGCCTAGGGTCTGTACTTGCAGACTGGGGCATAGGGATGTGAGGAAGATGGGATGGGTTGTATTGAGGAAGGAACTGGTATATTAGGGAGTTGTGAGTTCAAATTCCCAACTCCCTGGGTATATAGTATCCTCCCAAGTCAGTCTGCAAGCACAGACTCAAACCTAGTCTGCAAGAACAGACCATTGGATTTTGGTGTTGCAGTACAAAGCAAAGGATTTGGGTGTTGCATGCTGTGCACATGCTTGTGCAGTGATTAATAAAGGATTAGTTTTTAGAGACTACATTATTTTTCATAATATCCATAATTGAGATGCAGACTCCCTATGCACAAGACCGAAAATAGAAGCTGATAGTCTGTGCCTTCAGAGTTACCCAAACCTTTACACAGTGTGGTAAATTTTTTTGCTGTTGGAGGGAGGGGCGGATTCAGTATTTGTCAATTGAGGGGGGATTCAACCCCTTTGCCCTCTAGATCAGCCCAGGCTATACTTCCAGTATGATGAGCTTTGCAACTTCCACAAACTCAATTCATCAACATTAGATCATGGACGTACATTTATATATATATATGATGGATACATCAATTGAGGTACTATCCGTTATTTCAATTTCCTATTTCAAATTGAGAAATAGAAAATTAGAAAATTGACTCTCATCTCGATAAATATTGTGTTTTTAAAACAGAAAAATGAACGCTCAATTCGATTTCCATCGTCAATATGAAATTGAAATATTGAAAAATAGAAAAACAAATTCATTTGTTCAATTTCCTATTTTTCATGTGAAATTAGAAAATAGAAAATTGAACGATGGCAGTCCGAGTTGATCAATATTTCAATTTCTGACGAAATTGAAAAATTGAAGACCATCCTCTACGGCCGAAACATTGCAATCTTAGAATTATTTCAGACCCATAAATGAATTCCGATCTCGAGTTCAGCTCTCCGTGCCCTTCCAATATTCAGCGCAAATCGAGTGCATCTTACGCCGAAAGTCTGCAGGCATAGACAACGCCAACCCGATTGCGTATACAAGTGCGGAGTGAGCTGTGAGATAGATCCAATACAAGTGCAATGCGAGTGAATGGGCTCGACGGGTTTTTGTGAATGTTTTATTGTTGAGAAACCAGGCTGTTTTTAAGAAAGAGGATTGGAGTATTGTACTAGACTGTATATTAGTGTAAGAGCATGATGAATGAATCTACATTTCGGTAGGCTCCAATATCTCAAAACAGATTTTCCCAGATTTGTCCACGATAAAACATTCACAAAAAACCACGGAGCCCATTCACTCGCTCGCACTCATGTTCTCACACCACAGCTCACTCAGCACTTGTTGTATACGGAATCGGGTTGTCGGCGGCTTTGCCCACAGACGTTCGGCGTAACATGCACTCGATTTGCGCTGAATATTGGAAGGGCACGAAGAGCTGAGCTCGAGATCGGAATTCATTTAAGGGTCTGAAATAATTCTAAGATTGTAATGTTTCGGCCGTGGAGGATGGTCTTCAATTTTTCAATTTCGTCGGAAATTGAAATATTGATCGACTCGGACCGCCGTCATTCAATTTTCTATTTTCTAATTTCACATGAAAAATAGGAAATTGAACAAATGAATTTGTTTTCCTATTTTTCAATATTTCAATTTCATATTGATGATGGAAATCGAATTGATCGTTCATTTTTCTGTTTTAAAAACTGAATATTGATCGAGATGAGAGTCAATTTTCTAATTTTCTATTTTTCAATTTGAAATAGGAAATTGAAATAACGGATAGTACCTCAATTTACATCTCACTGGAGGACCTTATTTTCTGTAAATTGAGAATGAATGGATTGCATGATCCTACAAAAAGCATACACTCTTTAATACTTGTCCATGTAAATTATGACATGTACATGTACAGGTGTAGTACCTTCTTCCAATTCATTTTTATCAACCAGTATGTAACTGGAGCTCGTAGTATTCTGTTTCCTTGCTGTAATGAAAGCAACTGGACCCCCTGGTGATGCCAGGATGAAAAGAGGTCATCGTACTTACTCGATTTACCCTCATATTAAAATTATAATAGATGCAATTTATATAGCCCATGTATCCACTCTGCCGAGTGCTTAAGTTACTTTGTATCATTATTACCCTGGCTTTAGCCCGGCATACACTGGACACATGGGATTTCACGGAATAAATATTCCTACCAAGTACCCATTCAACTCACCTAGGTTGAGTGCAACACAATGTGGATGAATTTCTTGCTGAAGGAAATTAACTCTATTGATGGGATTCGAACCTGCGACCTTTTGGTCGAAAGGCGAGAGTGAGAACCACTACACTTGAAGGCAATGTAGGGTGACTTCAAGTTTGGTGTTGAACACTGATGTCGGTGTTGCAACAACACCAACACTGCCTCCAACACCAAACTTGAAGTCGATTGGTGTTGGGGTTGACCTCTCAACATTTTGACTTACATTCGTTCGTGTTGAATGTAATCTGCTAAATTGACGATCATGGTCAGTGTTGACGATTTACCTGCATTTCTAGATTTGATTCTTCAACACCAATCCCTAGGGACTGTGGAAAATGCGACATCAATTTTGGTGTTGGCGTTTGAATTGTATTTGAAATCATACATTTTGTCTGTCTTCCTTTCAGAACAGGGGCACGTGTACATTGACAACTCTTGACATGTTGATCGTTAATTTTTTTACAATAAATTAGCCTCCAATAATTAACACAAATTTTATCTTGGATCGCAGTAATTTTACTTTTAAATAATTAAAGTACAATTTTTATCTTATAAAATTCATTAAATCAAGACTTTCGGACCGAGAATTATTTTATTGTCGAGCATTTTGGACAATTTGTGCGAGTGTGTATGACGTTACTCAGTGTTGAGACTGATTGTGAGCGATCGATACAACGATCATATAGCTAAGTAAACTGACCTTTGGTGTTGGAGCTAAGTTTACAGGCCATTTCGCTCTCTCAACACCAGCACCAACACCGGACACTGGGCTTTAAAGTCACCAATAGTCTGCACTCAATGATTAGTGCAATATCATGATCGTATATCCATTTACCTCACCGGTACTCAGGCAAAAGGAATAGCTATGAATAATACGAAAATTGACATTTTTATGCCTCCGCCACCGTAAGGTGGTGCCGGAGGTATTATGTTTTCAGGTTGTCCGTCCGTCCGTCCGTCCGTCCGTCCGTGTGTCCGTCCGTGCGGACCTCGTTACCGCGATAAGTTCAGAACCGCTGGACGGATTTTGACCAAACTTGGATCAAGTATGTATAACGTGTGAGGATGAACTGATTAGATTTTGGGTTTAGTGGGTCAAAGGTCAAAGGTCACAGGGCCAAAAAACTTGTAAAAAATCACCCAAAATAGCTTGTTACCGCAATAAGTTCAGAACNATAGTCATAGTTTCATGTCAATGCATACATATAGTACACCAAACTGACAGTGCTTATGCGTTGTGATGTCATCGCTCGCTATCGGTTGGATAATATAATTCCCCAGTGATTAGAGGCAGTTGAAGAATGTCTTGGCATATGTTGTGATGACGGACAGACGGATGGACCTGGGTAGTCTGCAAGTACAGACCCTAGGTTTTTGGTGTGAGCATATCGTCCGTGTTTTCATGAAGTGACGGGCGCCAGAGGGTATCGTTACACAAAATGCGTTACAAATCCATTGACGGGTCTTCTATAGAATTAACACATTGTTAGATAGGATGCCCGTTGAATTGGCGCTATGTCGGAATTTCTTTGTCTTCATGCGACAATACCCTTTAGCTCCAGTCACTTTGTGAAGAGAGACGGACGATATATATGTAGAGCAGACTAAAGGAAAAAGCAACTTGCATTGTGTCATGTAGTCTAAGATCATACCCTGGCTGTATGATGCTCTGCATATGCTCACACCGAAAGCCTAGGGTCTGTACGTGCAGACTAGGACGTAGGGATGGATGTGAAAAAGATTGGAAGGGTTGTAGTGAGGAAGGAACTGGTATAGTATCCACCCAAGTCACCAAGTACAGATGCAAACCTAGTCTGGGGGAACAGACTTTGGCTTTTGGTGTTGCATGTTGTGAAGAGCTTGTGCAATGATTGATACAGGGTCTAAAATTAGAGATTACATTATTTTTTCCTCCAGGATTCATAATGTGCACTACATGGATGAACATTCATTTTACTGCAAACTGAAGATGACAGTCTGTGCCTGCATATTAATCCAACCCCTTATGTCCTATTTATTGTTGGAGGAAAGAGAGGCAGATCTTGCATTTCTCAATACGGGATGGAAATGGCTGCCATCGGCTTGACATTTTAAACTTGGTAGATACATATATTTTACAAGTTCACTGTTGGCGGCAGCCTTTTATAAGCTACCCGTGTGGGGGGGGGGATGCAGCCCTTTTACCCCCTAGATCAACTTGGGCTATACTTCAAGTATGATGAGCTTTGCAACTTTCAAAAACTCAATTCCAATTCATCAACATTGCATCATGTATGTGCATTGTATATTTGGCGGACTATCTCACTGGAGGACCTTATTTTCTGTAAATTGAGAATTAATGGATTGCATGATCCTACAAAAAACATAGGGCCTACACTCTTTAATACTTGTCCATACTGCAGTATATTATGACATGTACATGTAGTACCTTCTTCCAATTCATTTTTATCAACCAGCATGTTACTGGAACTGATAGTATTCTTTTCCCCTGATGTAGTGAAAGCAACTGGACCCCCTGTAGATGACAGAATGAGAAGGGGTCATCGTACTTACACCATTCACTCTCATATGAAAACAATACAGTGTAAGGAACACTTGAAAACAACATAGGGTGACTTCAATATCGGTGTTAAACACTGGTGTTGTCGTTATGACAACTCCAACACTGCCTCAAGCACTAAACTTGAAGTCTGTTGGTGTTGGGGTTGACCTCTCAAGATTCTGACGTATTTCCGGTCATTCGTGTTGTTTGCCGATGTTAGATGTGGTCTGCTGAGCAGATAATCATGGACAGTGTTGACAATTTACGTGCAATTTCCCCATTCTTCAACACTTATTCCTAGGGACTGGGGAAAATGCGACTTCAAGTTTGGTGTTGGCGTTTGCGTTGTATTTGAAATCATACATTTTTTCTGTCTTCCTTGCTGAACAGGGGCACATACACGTACATTGACAACTCATGACATGTCAATCGTTAATTTTTGTACAGTAAAATTAGCCTTCAATAATTAACACATATTTTATCTTGGATAGCAGTAATTTCACTTTTAGATATTAAAGTGATCATAGTACAATGTTTATCGTATAAAATGCATTCAAATAAGAATTTCGGACCGAAAATTATTTTATCGTCTAGTATTTGGGACCATTTGTGCGAGTGTGTATGACGTCACTCAGTGTTAAGACTGATTGTGAGCGATCAATACGATCATATCGCTTTATAGTAAACTGACCTCTGGTGTTGGAGCTCAGTTTACAGGTATTTCGCTCTCTCAACACCAACACCGAACTTGAAGTCACCCATAGTCTGCACTCAATGGTTCGTGTATCCATTTACCTCACTGGTACTGAGGCAAAAGGAATAGCTATGAATAATACGAAAATTTTAATTTTTCTTGATATCAACTATGATCGTAAAGAAATCTAGGTCACAAAATCAACTTAAAAAAAAATATGGACCTTTTGAAACTGACAGAAAGCAACTCGGAGCATACAGCATATATATAGAACACCCATTTTCTTGATTTCCTCCTGTATCCCACTCTGGAAATGTGCAATGTCATGCTCATGAACATGTACATACATTTCCCTACTCACACTAAAGGAAGCAGCTATGAATCATATGAATTGTCCTTTTTCTTGATAAGAACCATGATCATTGAGAAATCTAGGTCACATGATGTCAATTTGATTTCTAAAACTGACAGAAAGGATAAGTCTTAGCATACACCATATTAGAGAACACATTCTCTTTATTTCCTGCAAAAATTGTGTGTCAGAATATTATCGCAAGTCCTAGTGTGTATTTTTGCTAATATACTTAGTAATTATTAAAAAGAATGATATGTCCATTTCATTTGATCAAACTTGTGAAAGGCCAATTATCATATTGTCGTGGGTAATCCATCTTGCAACAGAAACTGGATATGTACAAATTAATGTAATATTTATCGAGCGTAGGAGGGGGTTCATGTATGTCTGGAAAGTTTCCATTTTAATATGAAATAGGACAATTTTTGCTCTAATCTTTAACTCGTTTGGGAAAAGTTCAAGGCCTGAAAGTGAGGACTTGCAATATTCCGGATATCATATGCAAAATTGAACTATCAAATCTGTACAAAACTTTTGATATCGTAGAAGATATAACTTTCATCAGTTCTTTCTTCTACTCATTAAAGAATTTAAGAAAGCTGAATGTTCACTAAGTCATTTTGTTTTTACACAGCCTTATAGGGGATGATTAATTGTAAGTTGATGCTTTGAATTTGTGGTTTAGGTTTCATAAATGACTTTGTATTAGGTTACTATGTGCGTAGTGTTAATTGTAGGATCTCTTCCTCCGTTGTTTGAAAGGTAAACAAACTTTAACATACATTTACTGTAGTTCAATGCATACATGCGACCTGTCGAGTGCTTGTATTGAAATGGGGGAAATATCCTGAATACTGCTGTACATGTGCAGTAGCTGTGAAATATATAGGCCAACATTTAAACATACGTGTTCAATAGTTTTATTTTAACAATGTGTCTTTTACCAAAGATACGAGGTGGTGAAATTTACTGTCTATTTTACCTATATATTTTTCCTGTCATTTTTTTTCTTCAGAATTTATAAAGACATTGATATTACAAGGGAGAGTAAAATCATAAGGAAGAAAAAAAAAACCCAGCAGTTATTCATTCATGTCATTTTTAGGGATTGTTCTCTGGTCCTTCTTTGTCCGTCTTTGAAACTGTTGAATGATTTGCTTAATTTACTGGATTACACTGACTAACACACTGGTCCCATCTGGATGGGGTTTGATTAACGCGAGTACATTTGGTGATGTCAATAAAATGCATGTATTTTGATGGCAAACCGAGCATTTTGTGGTATTATTTTCTAATGTTAAATCTTTTTATGTAACAATATAAAGTTTAACAGTCATCCAATAATCCATAGCCCCTTAATATTCTCCTTATACATACATATTTATCATATTTTCATTTCCTCAATAAAAATCTGCTTTAAGAATATATTAATATTTAGAGTTGATATTTCATGGAAGTATCTACTTCAAGAATAGGTTAATGAAATTTAGAGTTTATATTTCATAGAAATAAATCACAACTGACCATAAACATGCTGGTAGGAGTATATTGTCTTTTAATCCTTTGAGGAAAGGAGCTTGTGAGAGATCAAAATAAATCTTTGATTAATGTTTAAATTGTATTACCAATACACTGAGTATTTTAAGCAATTTCTTGTGTGTTCTGACATTGTGTTCCCAATTTAGAGTACTAGTAGTTTTAATGGAGCAAATTACGAAGATCCTTAAATTGGCAATGCAAAGAATATAAAAATGACTTATTCTGTAGTAGCCTTGGCCATGTTTGTTCCATTTCTTTCAAAGCATTTTTCTCTTTCTAATAATGTCATGGTGTTTTTAGATGCATAGTTTTTGGGAATGTGGACATACTGTCTTCAAACATTGATCACTTAAAAGTGATACCTCCATGCGTTAATAAAATAAATGTGTAAAATGTACAATAAATCAAATTGTGTAATACCAATAATAATGAAGGTAGATTAATTGTTATTTTGTGAATAAAAATGGTATTTTAAGTGAAAGTGGTTTATCCGGGAAGGCCTTTAATACATGCAACCAAGGATTTATTTTCTATATTGTTTTCACAACTCTTAAAGACACTTCCCTTTAGTGTTTTTGAACTGCCTATTGTCTACAAGCATGACCTAATTGGCAGTGACCTTTGCCAGTCATTATTTACAAACTCATCCTATTGTATTTTAAGTCTATGAAAGTTTTTGATTTTTTTCACATACATGTATGATGCTTAAAAACAGAGGATATCTCAAAGATATTTTGCATTTAGAAGAGCATATTACGGACCAACTTTTCAATCAATTTAATAGGTCATTCAAAACAACTCTCAAAACCTATTTTTTTTTAATAATACTTTTTTTAGTAGATTAGCTTACTTTGTTTATCACATTATGTTTTTATTCTCTCGTTTTCTTATTGTCTTGTAATGTGTAGTTGAGTAGGCCTACATGTATATTCATGATACAATATGAATTTACAATTATTATTAAGTATCATTCTTAAAAAAGAGCAAACTAAATACTGCTCAGGTCAGTTTACTATGTCGCTTGTGATTTTATTCAAATACCGAGCTGTTGTCCAGTAAAGAATGGAGACCAAAAAATTGTTTCTATTTCAAGATTTTATGCACGCTACATGTACAATGTATCTGTGTATTTACAGTATTTTTTCAATGATGCGCCTGTAATTATCACATAATCAGTGGGATTTCTTGCTCAATATACAAACACCTACCCATAGGTCTATTCTGATCTGAAAGAGGCTTGTCTTATCAACGCTAAAGTGCTTGCTGATTAATTGATTTGTATCCATGGAGACCGTACTGTTTATAGGCATGCATGTTCCTTTCATAGGGCTGCACCTCACTTGTACTGTCAAAATGTATCTGAAGGTGAACATGTAGTCTTCAATCATATACTGTGTATGTAGTTTGTGGGCCTTGCCATGGGTTCAGCAGAGCTGCCAACTACTGTAGTGGAATTTTATCCTATAGTTGTATATTTTTTTCTGTTAAAAAAGAATACTTGTAAGACATAGGATATTGCAAGTCCTTTTAGATATAGTGTTGGAAAGTGGAAGCAAGCCAAGAAAAGGACAATAAATTTCTGGAAAAAGGATGTTTCTGGTAAAATGATAGGATTTTTATATGACTGGCAGCTCTAGCCAGTCTAGAGTTGGGGAAAACTTTTCATGCGATGTTCCTGTAATAAAGGTTTTACCTTTCTCATTTTATCATAAAGAATATTTTTTCATTATTTTTCTTGCTTGTGTTGTATTATTTTTAAGTATGATCTCATATTATAGATGGTGTAATGTATATGCAGAGTTAAGTGTGGACTTCTAATAGAATCTCATAAAATATGCATAAAAAACTGACCAGGCAGCCAACCCAAACTGGCATCCTCTACGTTTACATTCATCTTTTTTTTAAATGAGATGTTGACATTGATAGACCTTGAGTTCAGCTTTAATAAGAATGAATGCTATGCAGTCAGGGACGGGGATAGTGGCTGATTTCCGCCAAAAACATTTTATTTTCTTAATTACTGTATATTGCCCTATTACGACGTTATGTCGTCCTATTACTTACGGCATTGTTTTGCCTTATTATGGCAATATATCGCCCTTAATTACGGCGTGAAGTCTGCACATATGTATATAGCAGTGTGATCTCATTATAATAGTTTTGCGGAGCCATGTGACCCCCTAGAATCTCATAAAATATGCATAAAAAATGACCAGGCAGCTAACCCATACTGGCATCCTCTTCGTTTACGTTTATCTTATTCAAATGATATGTTGATATTGATGGTGGACCTTGAGTTCATCTTAAGAATGCATGCTATGCAGTAGGGATGGGGATTGTACAGGGCTGGCACAAACGGCGTAAATAATACCATCCAATTATGAGAGATTTAGGGAGTAAAATGAGGATGGCAGTCCGCCTCATCAAAGGTATGGAATAGTCTACCTGCACGAACTGTGTCTACGTTAATGTGAGACCTTAGTCTAGTCTTTGCACATTATGTGTGACCTTGACTTACATTCAGCTCGAGCAGCACATTAGGGTGATTCCATGGAATTTCCAAATTGTTCAGGTATTTTCAGTAATAAACTAATAATATAAACTATATATTTTATCTTCAAATCAACTTGTCTAAAGATATTTTATTTTATTTGGGAAATGCTGTTTTTCATAGAACTATAGAGTGTGTGGAATAAAGCATTTGTCTGTGTCATATTAAGAGATGCCAACTGTTCATGCATATCTATGCATGCGGTCAAAATTAAAATGTGAATCACACAATAGCTGGACAAAATTGAAAGCGAACATGACGAGAATTACCGCACTCTGTAGTAAGAGCCTTGTATTTTATATGAAATTACACCAAAATGTATTCCGGAGCAGCTGCTATTTCTGTGATACTAGTAAAGACCCAGTCACACTGCATATGGCACGACATCACAGCATTTACACGATATTCTGTGATTGGACAATTGTCGTACATCCCTTGCGCAGAGCAGCGTACTGGCCAATCACAGATAATGTGTATTCATGCTGTGACGCCCTTATGGAAGTGGTGTGACCAGGCCTTTTGGTGAACTAAAATCAAAGACTTGTGGATGTAAACTACAGTTAACGAGCCTTTGGGTACCAGCAATCATTGGAGATGAATTGATGGGGGTAATATTAGTATTGTGCAAGGAAGGATGATGAAGTGAAAGGGGATAGGGAATTCATTTTAGATGTGGGGGGGGGGGGGGGGGGGGGGTTTTTTTTTTTTTGGGGGGGGGGGGGGGG
>BQKZ01001804.1:48709-59537 GCA_036244855.1 Temnopleurus reevesii | reverse complement strand
AAGGAATGAATGTTCCCGACAGGTACCAATTCACCTCACCTGGGTTGAGTACAGCATAATAGAGATGAATTTCCTGCTGAAAAAGAACTGCCACAGGTGGGTTTCGATGCACATCCCCTGGCTGAAAGGCATGGGTCAAAACCACTACACTATTACACTTAAATATTCTTTACACCAAAAACATGAGGCATTCATATTTTCAACTTAAAAAAAAGACTTAGAGTCACCTTTAAAACTTCCAAACTTGATATTGAAAATGAAATAAATTTCATTTAATATCACTGCAGTTGTTAGTTGGTGGATATCTATAGAACTTAAACACCTATAGAGTGGGGGTAAGTTTATAGGTACAGCTATTATAGAAACATATAAACATATCAAGTATTGATTAAAAACACAAAGAAATAGAAATTTGGAGTTCATCTATGCAAAAAATTAAAGCTGGTGACTTATCATAAATCATTCCTCTACAGACAAAATCTCAAAAATCATCTCAATAGTCACACTGTCTTATAATGGTAATACAGACTTTTAGCACAGAAGACGGGAGGGCCGATCACAACGTTAGCTCTAAGGTCCGTTCCAGAAGGGTGCACCAACACATCTCTACTTCTGTAACGGACCTTACAGCTAACGTTGTGATTGGCCCTCCCGTCTTTTATGCTAAAAGTCCCTATTATTACTTTGGAGAGAACATTTTTTTTTATTTACTGATAATTGTTGTATTACTCTACTGATTTCTGCAATTTTTTAGTTGTTAATTTATCTGTAAAAAGAACACACACAAAGGTTGGATTTCCATTCATACGATTTGAGAAATAACAACCTTGTCAAAACAGTAAATTAACATTTTAAACTTGTTGGACCTATCCGTTGATTTTCATCTATCTTGCCTCCCAACATTCTCATACAAAAGAGTCTCACTCTTTTAACTCTTTGCTCATACAATTCCCCTCATGTCAAAGTAATCTTGAACATTTTTTAATTTTTCAAACATTATTATTTTGTTATTTAAAAAAAATAATTAAGCTGTTTGACCAATACCATTGGATTAAGAACAACTTGCAAAAAGAAGGAAGTTCTACAAGCGCTACAGGATATCTATGCAAATTGAATAAATTGTACCATGCACCTAAGACCTATGCTTTATTTCTGATCAGTATGTCTATGTATGTCATTCATATCTTTAATTTTAGCAGATGTTTTAGCACTGAATGCTGATTTTGAAGCTTAATATCCATGATATTTTTACAGCTCTGTTTATGTACACCATCAACCATTTCGGTAGCATTTAGGACGTGTCAGATGAGAATATGTGTAAGGAAATCAATTTCATTTGATGCATTTAACTTAAACATGACTTAAAATGTTCAACTGAATCTTCTGAACCTCTCATGCAATCATAATATCTTCTCTTTCTTCATTTTCATGCAATGTAAGTCATTGATCATTTGTAATTCAGTTACCACCAACAATTTCCTCTTTCCATTTCTGTAATTGTTTTCTATCATGGCCTCGCTGAAAAACAGCTTGTAGCTGAGTGCGGGCACAATTTTGTAATATTTTGTTTTTACCGTGAATAAATAAAGTTAACCAACCAACCAACCAAAATTAACTTATTTATTCATCTTCCAAATTTCATCCATAATCATCTCCTTTCAATCCAGCCCAACATATTAAAAGCAGACATTCAGTGTACATGTACATGTACACCTGCATCCATCCACTTCCATGTGTAAACAGCTTAGCATGCAGTCGCTACCATCATCAGTAGAAGTATTGTGAACCCGAGGCTGCAAAAGGAATGCCCAAGCTACACACACAAAGATTTATACTGCACAACATAATGTTTCCACCACTGACAATTATGAAGGATTCATAATATATTTACATGCATCGTTTCAACAATTCAATCGAGCAATATTTTCTTCTGTTTATCTAAAATTATTAGCTGATGTTGATCTTGCACACCCCTTTTTGAGGATTTGTTTAAATTAATTTTTGCAATTTTTTTCTGTGAACATGTTGAAGAACTTTAAATTATTTTATACAATGCTATCTTAACTTGTACTAATGTGCTTTGTGGAAGAACAAAAGAAAGGTCAACAGGATTCAATAGGTGACAAATTTCATTTACACCGTTTGATACACGGTACCATATTTAAATTTTTAAAGTTTCTTCCTTTTATTTCATTTCCTTTCTATTGATTTAGCTATCTTGAAATCGATCTGAAATTTTCACTTCTGCAAATTCAATAAAACGAGAAGTGAAGAAGCAGGAGATGAGTAAGATGAAGAAGGGGAAGACAAAGTATAGTTAAAGAAAAAGAAGAAGAGGGGGAGGTGATGATGATGATGATGATTCAGTTCAGTTCAGTTTATTTATTTGAATACGGTTGGTAAAAACACATGCTTTCAGCTAAATAGCTGTTTTTCAGCATGTCCGTATATACAGAAAATTATGATGATAGTGATGATGATGGTGCTGTGATGATGATGATGATGATGATGATGATGATGATGATGATGGTGGTGATGTCAATGACAGATGATGATGATTATGAAAAGTGGAAGAAGGAAATGAAGGAAAAGGAGATCAGAAATAAATAGAAACAGAGAATTTAAAGAAAGAGTACAAGAGGTATATGGAAATAAAGAAAAAGGGGGAAGAAGAGGACTTTTTCTAACTTAAAAAAATGATTTCATTTACAAATAAAGTCAAAACAGCTTAGTAGCAAATAGATTACAAAGTTAAAAAGTAAGATCATGAAAAGTTACTGAGACCAAAACAAGAATACATAATAAAATCATTTAGTATAAAAATTCAAAAGAAGAAGAGGAAGAAGAAGATTATGATGAAACAGAAGAAGAATAGGAAGAGGAAGTGGAATAAGAATAAAATGAAAAGAAGAAGAATCTAGGTAAAATTTACCTCACCTCATTTTTGGACATCATAATCTGAACATCTTGTCCTGTAGCATAAGGGGATATATATAAAAAAAAAATAAAAAAAAAGTAAACAAATATCTACATGACTTGTTTCACATAAAAATGTGATTTTCATTTTTTTTCTGCATTTTAGCGATAAATGTATAAATGTCTGAAATATTCCTTGTACAGCAACTCCTATACTAACAAATGGAGGAGAGTTTTATGAGAGCAATGCTCTCACTGCCCTGGCTTGAATTTCTCTTTGCTTCTCTTTGATCTATTTTTCTATCTTTTCCTTTTTCTTATTTTTTCTTCTGTCAAGTAATCTGAAGAATATAAAGGTTACCAAAAAAAGAACTAAAATCCAAGTTAGGTAAATAGGTTTAGTACCATTCTTCCCCATCTTCCTCTCTGTCGATGTCAACCATTTGATTTGCATAAATCTGATCAAATTTAATACATGATGATTAATTTTGAAGTCTGTTCATTTTCTCCCAATGTCTATAAATCTCTATGATATACAGTAAGAGTACCGTCATGGAAATTTAAAACAAAAGGTAAAAATAATTTGCTTATTTTTTCAATTTGTAAAAGTTGCAAATGAAGTATTTCTCAATCCTGCAAATAAGCATGAAAATGTTTTTAAAAAATTGCTTTCTACATTCTTATTGTTCGTCTGAAATATTTCATGAAATATTTTAGTGCTAAAAATAAAGAGCTTTTCCAGAGTGATTCTATTTCTAAATTCTTTTCAATAATAATTCTCACTCAAATTTCTCCATCACAATTAAAATTCATTCATTTGCCAAACTGCATAAGAAAGGTTTTAAATTCAGCAAAAGCAAATACAAAAGCAAAATGTAGATCAAATTGCATTATGCACTAGTAGGGCAATTGCGTTGAAAGGGCTATATGGCTTGTGGCCTTGGTAACGATAGCATAATAACAATAAAGTTAAACAATTGATATTACTTATTGATTTATTAATAGCATGCAGGTATTACCGATGGAGGTTCGTATATTACTGAATGAATAGGTGAAAATACTCGAGGAAAACTGAAATTAGAGTAAATGTCTGAATTTAAGTTTTTAAGGTTATTCTCATTCTGGTGAAGTACCGTAGGTTATATGGCTATTAAACGATTTTCAAGTGATTACTCAAAAAAAAGAGTGACAAAAAGTATTCCTGACAGAATCTCATGTAATTATAATTTCATGTTTTGATGAGAATCACTACAACATGAATGAAATTTTCATTAATTATACTTTCCAGAGTAAATAATAAATCTATTATTCTAATTTCTTATCTGATAATACTCTGTAATAGATGACTCCACCAAATTAACAATGAAAACACCACAAAAAAGGGTTAATTGAAACTGGGTTGTGAATAGGATTTTTTTCTAAAATACAGACTCAAAATTCAAAGAAATTAGGAAGCTGATAAAGATGTGTTTTTAAGTTTTGTCATGTCTTTTTAAATAAGAAAACATTTTATTAATTTAACAGCTCATTATATACAAGACAGTAAAACATTAACACCAATAGCATAATACATGATTCCTGTTATCTCTTTGAACACATCTATGGATATCTCAGGAAATAATAGACATCGTTTCATATTTTATTTCCCAGCCGTTCCCTCACTTAACATATTATCAGTATGATGTGTGTCTTCAATTCCTCTCTCTCCACACTTCTCCAGTTTGTAGATCTGTGGTTTGTATGATCATGGACCTAGCTAGGTTCATGGTATGATCGATTGATGGAATAGCCAAATCGCATACCCCTCCCCCTGGATAGTCTGTCAGACAGACTCTTGATAGTTTGTAAGTTAAACGTGGAAAAGATAGGATGTACATGTGTACTTCGCATTTTTTGTAAGATCCTAAGATTTCATTGATGTAATATCCAGGCAAGGTGAATAATAGAATTCAGATATTCTCTGTCTAATCCAGAAATTTAATGCAACTATTTTGAGAGAAAGAGACAAGGGGGAGTATAAGCGAAGGAGGGCCAAAAAATAACAGATGGATGATAATTAGATGTTTTAAACACTGACCAACCTCTGGAAAATGCCCGATCTGAACCTTTTTCTTTGTTGTTGTTGTTTTTTTTTCGTTTTCACTCAAATAAAAAATATCACAGTAAAATAATGGAATAAGCATGACAAATATAACCTGAATAGTCATTAGGAAAATAATAGATTAACAAGTAAAATACAACCTGAACAGTCATTTCAGAGGTTTCAGGGATTTTTAATCCATTCCAAGTCTTATGCTATGTATGAAATCTGTTCCACAAATGAAAAAAAAAAAATCTTTTGTTCCAACTGACTGATCCAGTTTTTCAATGAAAGTCATTCTTGGACATCTAAACGATTTCGTATTCAAACTGATTCTTGCAGAAAGTCACGCTTTTGGGCCGTTTCTCATTCCTTTACTTTCTTGATTTCAATACATCAAGCGCAGTAGAGTATATGCATATAGTGATTGCACTTTATAAATGGACCTATTATTACTATTACATTGCGATTGTTCATACAAATTTGCATCGTCACCATTTGCCTGTCAGATCTCCCCATATGGTAGCTCTGACAATTAAGGTCTGTTTTCATGAGACTATCCATCTTTGTTGAAAGTAATGGTTGATCATAATGAAGGAAACTAAAGGCAGTACACACTGCTTAGTGTATGCTTCCTAAGCGTCTTCCGCAATAAATATTATGAACGCCTTCAAGAAATCTGATGTGTCATGATAAAGAGTAATACATGTACATAGAAAAACTAGCGAAAACAGTCAATAATAAGAGTGATTGTGTATAATATGATTCATTAAAAACTGCTCTGAAATACTTTTAATGTGAGAGTGCTAAAATAGAGAAATATTTTTACATTTACAGCATTAAATATCAAAGCTTTCAAGCAATCTAACATGTCAAAATCAATAATGATGTATAGAAAGTCAACCGAAAGACCAGGGTGACAAGACATATAGGTTTTTTTGCTATTATAGAGTACAAAATGTCTATCAATTATTTTCATCATGAAAGATGCCCTTCAGCATATAGATGAATTGCTTATGAATTAAGCAATTTTATATTTAGCATATAAATGAATTGATAATGAATGACTTATAGATTTTACTATCAAATATTAAAGACTTCCTTCATGTATAAATTAATCGATAATGAATGCTGGTAAAAAGCAGCAAGACAAAAAAAAATATTTGGATGTCTAATTCTAAGACAGATCGACCCTTTGAAAATTGCCTAACTTGATCTATTATTTTTTTTCTTTGCTTTGCTTTTTACAGGAAAACATGAGAAATATTACATAAAAAGTAATTTTCAGTGATAATATAGATAAAAATGTGAAATAAAACCTGACAAATCATTTTCAGATGTTTTCGGGTTTTATTACTCAATTCTAAATCTTACTTTCGTCAAGAAATCTGTTCCCCAAATAAAAAGACAATAAAAAAAACTTTTCACACCCAACCAATGCAATTTTTCATTCTTGGGGATCCAAATAATTATTTATTATTTTGGCCTACATGAGTGGGATTCAAACCTACAACCCTCAAGTTGCAAGGCGAAAGGCAGAACCACTTCACCACGACGCCTTCTTAGGTTTGACTGACTGATTCGCTACACATTTTTCCTTTGCTGTGCATCAGATCTACAATGAGAAATACAGTCAACTTGGTGAACAGGAATGTTGGGGTAAACAGAGACAAAACTTTGAACATTAATTCAAAGAATTCATTTTAATAAGAGGGATAACTGTATGGACCGTGTTTTGGGGACAGAACTTTCACCCATTGATTACTGGAACCGGGAAATCCCTACACAAAATTTATGGGCATTGCAGAATTAAGTAGTCAAAGGGGTCAATCTGTGGGGGAAAATGAACAAAAAGTGAGAGAAAACGGAGGGGCTAAACTGATTCTGAAAGATTTTTCCCTGTTCGCCCCGGAGTTCGATTCTACCTTGTTTTCTGGTATATCTGGTTTTCTAGAATCTACCGAAAACTAAAATGCCGGGACAAAATTAAAGAGTGATGCTGTTCCTCTATAGGTTAATAGAGTCAAGAAACCTGATATTACAAAAAGTGGAAAAGTAGAAAATTTACATTTGGACTCTCAATTCGAAAAAGGTGATTGTGAACATAGCATTGTATGCATAACCTGTGAAAATGTTGAAGCCAAACATCTCAATAGTTATTTTCTTTTCAGCTTTATTTCTCAGTATTTTTGTTCAAATAGGCCTATATCACTTTTCTCAGATATTCAAGGGGAACTTCCCCTTTTCATATTGATGTGCCATCAGTAAAAAAAAAATTAGACGTACAAACTGACATTTTGAGCAAAATAGGATGATCCATTAAAAAGTAATGAATTTTCACAGTTTTCATTTCCATCATTGACTTTATACATGAATTTATTACATCTAATTTGACAAAAATGGATCAATATCATATTTCAAAAGAGGAATCACCACTATTCTTTCTGTATTCTTGCAGAATTATTGTGACTTTAATTTATTCAACAACAAAGATTGTCAGAGGAAAGTAAGTGTACATGTCCTGCAAAGTCATGCCTACAGAATGATTAGAGATCAATTTTGTAAAAATTCCATGATAACTGTCATGCACTTTCCTTATGTACACTGTACATGTCTTTCTTTATGTACACTGCACATGTATGTACATTCTGGATGCCGAACTACCCTTTCACAGTTTTGGCAAATTCCATGGCTAGTTATCCTACCAATTACTGTAGTACATGTATTGATGAAATGCCTTGAAATTCAATATTTGCATTACAGATAATTGTTTCATTCATGAATGTCAATGAATTTCAATGAATAATGTCAAGAGATTCCCTTATTTTGGCATAATCATAATGGACATGCATGGCACTTTAGTGTGGAATTTCCCTTTAGCCTAATCCAATTTGTGCACTTTCAGTATCTCTTATTTGTTACATATTACTTCCTTCAAGAGACTCTATCAACTCATTTCAGTACTTGTACTGACATTGAAATTAAAACTCATAGAACTTGATTTATTTCCAATGTAGATAATGCAATGCCAATATGCCTACAAAATTACCTCAAAATGTTGAGAAAATATCATGCTGTTTGATTCATAACTACAAGTGTCACGTTTCTTTTTAGATATTACTGTAGCTTCAATACGCACAGACAATCCAATTCATTTTATTTCATTCCACACTACAACAATCAAAGTATAATACAGGCACCCTCAAAAATCATATACACATTGCACAGTGTGTAGGCTATATTATGTATTCCAGCAAACGGGGAGAGGTGTAAGGGATCATCTTGGAAATCTCTGAGTCAACCCTGCATGCTTGCACCCCTGCAGGCAAGTATTTTTTGCTTGGTAATGAAAAAAATCTAAAATTAGTCTATCATTGGCATAAAATGAAGTTGTATTGATTGCATGCAGCACTCTACAGAATACATACTTACCAGTATGTGTAAGTTAATCACATAAATGTGTCATACAAATGAAAGTTCATGACGTTCTACATATAGTTCACTATATCTAGTTGAAAATGTCATTGATGCAGTTGCAAAAGTGGCTGAATCATTATATGAGCAATGAAATACTTGTAATAGAATGTAGCCTTGATGTGTACTTGGATGATTCAACAAACATGTACATGAATTTTAGCAAACTCATGTGAAGCATGTGAAGAGTTAATTGCCAAAAGACGGAACAAATTAGAATGCCACAACAAAAAATGGAGATTGATTTCACAAATGGTAGAAATTAACCAATTGTGAAGCAAACGTTTAACAAGTAAGCGGAATATGCAATCGTTGATGTTTTTTTTTTTTAATTTTCATTGTTGTTTGTTTATATTTAAAAAACGATCCAATTGGTGTGTTTTTTAAATTGTTGTTTTCTGTGTTATATGTTTGATTATTTCTATGTTACTTAAACTATGTTGTGTATATTTGGATTAATAAAACATAAATTAGAAAAAAAAATCAAACCAGTATAATAGCAGGTTTTTAATTTTGACAATTCATCATAAGGCCTTTCAAGTTTGGCAAGCTAGACATCAAAACAGTTTCACAGTATATCCAATTCATGTTAGAACATATGAAGTATTTCCTAGACAAAATTATATTATCTTGTTAACTAATGAGGATCGATGCATGCCTGGATTTGAATACATCAATAGGAGGAACAAATCTTAAAAATCAGTTTTATGAGGACTTTACTTAAACCGATAGACCAGTTTTGGGAGGATGGCGCTTCAGATATAACTACTTTGTGAGCTGTAGTAAAAGTATTACCATAATTCATTTTTTAATGGCAAATTAGAGCATGTCCATAGTTTGTTTGATTAAAATCGATCAAGAAATGGCTTAATTATCGCAATATACAAAATGATGCTGTGGTCTCCCTCCCTAGCACAATATGCTTCACGTACAAAATGAATGCGAACTCACGCACCACAGACAATACCACCAATCGCTCCGCCCATTCCAGGCCGACGCTCCCCCGTGCGAAAGCACTTAGCACACCGTAGGAATCATGGCTGATTGGCGTTTTCGACGTAAAATACTCCAGAATACGTACAATTTTCTCTCCTTATTTCATACACAGTTATATTTAGGTATGTAAAGCAACTTGTGAATACATCAGCACGTTTCACATCACTTTCTGCATCCCGACCATCCGAATCTATACCTTTAAATAGATAAAATTTTGGATAAAAAAAACATTTTTCACTTGGTAATGTGATATATTGAACATCCTTTCAGTTTTGTTTCATTAGGTTAGTGAGGTAACTCTGATATACAGATGTAGGAAACAAAAAGATAAAAGCACTATGCTTCTTTAAATGTATAAAGCATGCCTTTCAGGAGGATAGAACGTGTTTTGTGTTTACAGTAACTGTTGATGTAGTGCTCTAAGAATATACTAGATGCATGAACAAGTGGAGAAGAAAAAATTTTTTCTGAATCTGACCATTTTTATTCTGTTGGACACAGAGAATTTTCTTCATAAAAATAATCATTCAAAAAGAACACAGAAATTATTTGAAAATCATGATTTTCCAAGCAAATTGGTAACTTGTAACTTTTTGACAAGCTTTTTGATGATGAGAATTCAATATGGTAATATAATTCATTGAAACGTTCTAAAAAGAGAATTTAAAATTTTAGTTTTAATCGCCAAATAGTGACTGAGTATGTTGTATAATAATTCCTGTCCTGAATGGGTTTACAAATTACACAATGTAATTAACCATTTTTTTTTGCGCTGAAATACAATAGACCACTTTCGTAATGTATTCAAACTTATTAATGTTTGCCCCAAGACGAACTATTTATTCAGCTGTCAGAAAATTATGAAAATACAGTACCCAGAAAGCCAATATTAACATTGCTAGGTTGGACAAACATTGCAGCTTGACCAACCTAGCAACAACCATTACATGCTTTCCACATTCCATCCATTGAAATACGATTATTGCGTATTTGTCAATGTGCATTGTAAAGATTGTAAAGATGTTTTTAGTGAAATGGAAATAAATCAAATCATAACATTCATAATTCGTGGAATGATTTCCCTGGTATTACATTGCACTTCGCTATGCATTTTAACAGGATTGCTATAGAAAGTATGTTTTGTGTAGCAACTTTCATAGAACTGTACAGTTAAGTATTGAAAATATTTCCTCGATGTCTGAAACTGCTAATCAAATGAAAAAGGTAAAGTTATTCCCCATTATTGTTTATGATTGTTATCATGTAATTTTCAACTAATTGTCAAAATTCACAAGGCAAAAAGGAGCAGATATGTTGGGGTGCCCAAAGCCACTCCTAAGACATTTGACAAACACTGGTTAA
>BQKZ01001804.1:0-11409 GCA_036244855.1 Temnopleurus reevesii | reverse complement strand
AGACTTGATACTAGGTCATTTAGAGCATTTTAAAATTTTAACGCGCGCGTACGCGCGCGTAATGGCGTTTATGTGACTTTTGACGGTAGACCTAGTTAGAAGGTTACAAGAAGTTTTTGTCATGTAAATTTAGTTGATTTTTTGTTATTATTAAAGAAGTTATTGCTAATAACATAAATTTACAAAATGGCGTCTAGATGACGTCATCATTAGCCAATGGAGTACAAAAATAGAGACTCGCGTCTACTTGATAGACCTGATAGATAACTTTAATGACAATTGTTATGGATGCGTCAATTTTGAGAAATCGTTGACCAAACAATTTGTAATAAAAAAAAAAATAAAAAAAATAATAATAAGAAGAAGAAAATTCGTACAAACATAATAGGTGATCTGTCGATATGACAGATCACCTAATAAGAAGAAGAAAATTCGTACAAACATAATAGGTGATCTGTCGATTTGCGACAGATCACCTAAAAAGAACTTGAGCTTTCGATCCTAGCAGAATCTTAATCAAGACATAAGCAAAATGACAGAGAAATGAAGTCAACACACAAGTATATAATAAAAGCTAAACAGGGAGGTGGAGAGAAAGAAAAGAACAGGATGTGAGGGGCAGCCAATCACAGAGCGAGGAGGGAATAATAAAGGAACTCCCTGTTAGAACAAAAGAAAGATGACCAGCTGGGGGAGAGCAAGGGACAAAACAAAGAAGGGATTAGAAAAGTGTGAAAGTTGAGTGGGGTTAGAAAGCTGAGTATATCACACAGGAAGCTATTGACAACGTTGATAAAATATAGTACAGTGGAACCTCAGTATAATCTCTTTATAGCAGAGTTAAAGATCTGGGACCAGATTTGTTACCTCTTTATATCAGATATTTTGTTATATCGGATCTCTTTATAACAAGTTTTCACTGTACTGTTAATTTAGACGTTGGAACTGAAAGTTGTCTAAGATAATGGGTACCGCAAGCACAATAGTACATTGATGACACAAGAAGGAAGAGAGTAAATGAGAACTAATGTACGCTTAGAGAACCTAATATTGACTATGCTTTTGTTCTATTTGACACCGCATAAAAAATACAAGGGGCTCATTGGCGATTACCGTCTAAACCTTAGAAAGGGATCCTCGTAAAAATAAAACAAGGGCAAAAATGAACATGAGCAATTTAGAATTGCCCTAATCATTAATTCATGGTCAATCTGTGTTCCCAATGTCTCATTTAGATCTCTGTTTTAGTGAAAAAAATAGCTGTTTCAGCTCCAAAATAGCCCCAGCAAAACATATGAAAAAGGTTATTTTCAGGTGCAAAATATAAAATGAGCCCTTGTATATATGATTTTTTTTTTTTATCCCTGTTCCAATATTACTTATAGCACACTCAGATATGTTTCATTTTCCTCTTATAACAATACTGACAGATGTGCAAGCGAAAAAGACAAGATAATAGAGAGTGAAAAACCAGGAAGAATAAGGAATACTAGCTGTAATATATGACTTTCATCAAAATACCCTTAATGCTACTACAATGTTTTTCCCATGTGGGATTTTAAACAGATTGTAAATTGTACTGTGGGCTTTAGAGCACATCATTTAATGTTCTAATGTTAATGTTATTGTTATACACCACGAGCCTCACAGCATCGCTCATGTCTTCCTTCTAACTTCGGAATATTTTTAGTGCCATTTCTAAAGGCACACTATTAATGAGCTTTTTTTTCTTCGACTATCGCATCAGGGAATAATTTTCCTGGTATCGCATAGCATTTTGCTGTGCATGTTAGCATGATTGCTATACAAAAGATGTATTGTTTAACAAACTTTTCACATCGCATTATACAGAAAAGTGTTGAAAATGTTTCCTTAATATGGTATCGCATAGCAATTCGCTGTGCATTTTAGCATGATTGCTATCCAAAAGATGTTTTGTTTAACAAACTTTTCACATTGCATTATACAGAAAAGTGTTGAAAATGTTTCCTTAATATGGTATCGCATAGCAATTTGCTGTGCATGTTAGCATGATTGCTATACAAAAGATGTTTTGTTTAACAAACTTTTCAGATCACATTATACAGAAAAGTGTTGAAAATGTTTCCTCAATGTCTAAAATTAATCAAAGGTGCAAAGCAAAATCATTCCCTGCATATCACTACGAGCATCCAAGCCCCAACTGCCCCAGTCTTCCTATAATAGTCTTTGGGTACTATGGGAAGGAGGAAAACGAGGGGAGGCTACTGACTAGAAAGCAAAAATCGTATTCCTTACTTTTTCTATCCTCTTTCGCTTAAGGGGGTACAAAGATAGAGTGCCACACAACATACAGTTTTGGTCTCACAAACATTTTCACTCTATATAACTTACATCCACTACAAAAAAGTGATACTATCAAAACGCTAATGTGTCAAACTGGTCCAAACTTGTGAAAATACCTTTTGAAATACTGATGTATACAGTACTTACTGTGTTTCAGCTGTGATGCTGCTCAGAGCGCAATCAAGAACCCCCGCTTTTCTCCTCGTCCTAGGGTCCCAACATTCTACTCTTCCTTCTATTGTACCTGCTGCTAGTAAGTGGTGTACTGGATTCACTTTACATGTATTGATAGCTCTGAAAGATATGATAAGCAACACGGAAACAAAGATAAAAAACTTTTTTTTTTCACAATGATTCAGAATCATTGTTGTAGGACTCAACTCTAAATTCTGTGGTACTGATGTTTCAGGTTCACTTTTACATGTGTACATTGTAGATTGTTCAGCTCTGTAGATTACAACAAAGACCCCCTGTCAAAGTAACCAGTACAATTTGCAGTATTCATAACTCAGCACTCAACTCTGCCTTCTAACCTGCCTGCAGCTAGTAAGTGGTGTACTGGATTCACTTTACATGTATTGATAGCTCTGAAAATTAGAAAAGTAAGATAAATATGAAGGTAAAACAGCAAACTCTTAAATTCCTTCATAACCCCGCACGCTATTGTGCTTTCTATGTTGTCTATAATATGTTCAACCAGGTTCGCCTGGTATGTCTTGATACACGTAGTTCTGCTGACTAGAAAATAAAACACATAAATAAGGTTAAACATAATTTTTTTTACAACATTCATAACTATTGTATGCTGGGGTCTCAGCACACTACTCTGCCTGCTATTGTCCCTACGGCTAGTATAGAAATATACAATGACTCTCGAGGTTCTGGTTAAAACTATTCTGATGCTCATGAGTGTGAATAGTTTTAGCCAGTACCGAGAATCAAGTCATTGTATATTACTTTTATATCCCTTCTTACAACAACAACATTAACAATAAAGTAGTCTATTGCAGCAGATTAAATAATCTTACCTTGTCTTAATGATAATTTGATAATCTCATAAATTGTTTTTCTAGTCTCTGGCTCGTCTTCTCGTTGAGCACATCATGCAAACGAAGCCCGCCAGAAGTTCCCCGTGCCGTGTAGCTGGGAAGCAGTGTCTCTTTCGCGCACGGGCAGGTCTCTGAGTGCAGGCAGTGCGAAAAGTTTTAGCCAACAGTACCGAGAATCAAGTCATCTTATATTACTTTTATATCCCTTCTTGCAACAACAACAACAACAACAAAACAATAAAGTAGTCTATATCAGCAGATTGAATAATCTTACCTTGTCTTAATAATAATTTAATAAGCTGATAAATTGTTTTTCTAGTCTCTGGCTCGTCTTCTCGTCGAGCACATCATGCGAACACGAAGGCCGCCTGAAGTTTCCCGTGCCGTGTACTGGGAAGCAGTGTCTCTCTCGCGCACGGGCACGTCTGTTCCGTCGTCACAAATTCTTCACACGTCTGTGTTCGCGCAAAGAGGTTACTATTCATACTATTCAATGGCAAACCGCTTTCTTAGCAAATCTATTCATTTTTCTCACCTGTACACTGTCAATGCAACGATCTTTATGTAAGGGATATGATAAATGATGTACTGGGTTTACTCTACAAGTATTAATAGCTCTGTACATTGTAGATTAGTAAAAAAAAAAAAAAAAAAGGGTAAAATAGCATAATTTTACAACATTCATAGCCATCAAGTCCAGTAGTCTGAATTCTCTACCGTGCCCTTTCTGGTGCCTGCAGCTAGTAGATGGTATACTGGGTTCACCTTACACAAAGTCAATTGATAGCTCTGCAACAAAGATAATCCAGAAATAAAGTAAAAAACAACAAAGGTTTTCAAACATTCACAAACTCAGCACTCTAACCTGCCTTCTGTGGTCACTGACGCCAGCATGTAATACATTGAGTTTTCCTTATATGCATACACTGATAGCTACAGTAAGTTGCTGATTAGAATACAAATGCTGACAAAAGTTTTAAAATATCCATAACCAAAAATAATTACTTTTCGATAGACATATTATACAGAAATCTGTGAAGAAAATACTTACATGGAATCGGATACAAAGGGACTGAGGAAGCGGCCCTGCTCCAGGTTTATTCGGTAGATTTCAGGACTGCAAAATGATCAGAATGGAGAAAATAGTTGAACAAAGATAGAAACACATCTATAACGGACAGTGCTAAAGATATAATACAGCTCATTCCTTTATTTATAAAATTGATCATATCAAGTGTCAAAATTTTGGTGGAAGTATAACATCTATCATGGACATTGCTAAAGATATACAGCTCATTCCTTTATTAATTAAATTAATAATATTGAGTATCCTAATTTGGTGGAATTATACTTTTTCTCTCTTTGTGGTCATTTTCCACAACATCTCAAACCATAAGATGCAAATAGAGAACAAATTTGGTGGAAAAACGGTAAATATGAATACAGTCCGAGTCAAATATCAAGCTGAATGTCTGTAAGTCTAACAATTGCATAAGTTTAAAGAATTCTTTTTTTCAGAAATGATACAAAATCTGTGATGATTACCTCTTGTACGTCAAATTTCTCCTATTAAATTTTTGTTGTTCCAAGAGATTCTATTAAGGTAGAGTTATTTGTACCTATGCCATCGACTCTTCCTTACTATGAATTTCGAGTATTTCAGATCATTCGAGAAATTGAGATCTATACTTCAATCTTCACGAAAATGAAATCGCTTAGTCTTGGTGCCCTGGGAGGGGGAGATGAGTTCACCTAACAAGCAAAAAAAAAGGGTCTTAACTTAAAATTTCCGTCCCTGTAGCACCCCCATGGTGTGCACATGATGCACAAATATACAAAAAGAGTATTTTCCTATTAAGAATCACAAGCATATGTACCTCCTGTAGAGCATGCTACAATAACTGATCAGTAATCGCAAGTTTAGATATAATTTAAAACTTCACATCACTCTGAAGCAGAAAACCCTATCACAACATTAACCCTCTATTTTGTAAGAATTTACAACCAGAGCAACCATTGCCAAAGCAACTACTGTATAGCTGGATAATTTTGAGGTGTTAATTTCTCGCGGTTGGTTAGCCCATGCATATTTTCGCTGTGTATTGAATTCGCAGATACATTTAATGGAAAAAAGTATAATCTCTCGACTTGACTAATCAAGATTTTTCAAGAAACTGAAAGTGATAACTGCTACACGTTTATTAAATGCCAAAAAATTACAGAGAATGACTGTATAATCACAGTATAATCTGGAGATTGTGACTGGAAACGCAAATATACAAATGATTGTCAGAAACATTGAAGGTGTTATTGCGCCACTTCAAAATGCACTGTGAGAGGTACTGCGCATGTTAACTATCCATAAAAATTTTGAAGCGTTATTTTTGCAGGTTTAAAATTTGCAGTTGGCAATTTCACCGCAAAAGCACAAAAATTAAACCCCTGCAAAAATTTTCTGCTATACAGGATTGTATTATCGACATCTCACCTGACTCCAACGAGAAAGAGATCACAAGACGGTTTGTGGTACGCAATGTCCCGTCCAAACTTGGGTATCCTCAGTCTGTGGTAGCGACCATATTTGGCATGGAACTCAACATAACGATCGCATTGCAGGAATACAAGCTGGGTGGTTGAGAAACAAAGATGTGCATTATGTGCTGTCAATTCTCGCCGCCAACAATAAAAGAAAATTAAAGAAATAGGCAGTTTTCACCAGAATAAGTCACGTGAGCCAGGTCACCCACTATTGCGGACATTTTGTGTGTTCTATTTTGCCAGGTTTTAGATTGTCAAATCACGGTTATTTTACATTTTGTTTTTAATATTTCCTGATATTAATAATTTTCATATTATGGTCTGTTTCTTTGATGTAGTACCAAGTACCTCTGATGATGTTTAAAGACAAAAAAATCAGCACTTTTCCAAAATAACTGATGTAGCACAAGCATTGGCTTCCCAAACCAGAAGTCACCTTGCCAATTGAACAGATCAATATCAATCGTATCGTGATATATTGTTTGGCAACGCCGATTGTCGTTGGCGAGAATCATAATTGTACTACTGACTGATGGTGCAGATTGTACTGACCATTAGCATTTTTACACTAAAATATCCCCAAAAATAACAATGACACAAGCAAACAATTCAAAAGAGTCCAAAGGCAACTGTGCTAGCCTCAATTAGGTTGGTAAATATGCATAGATATGCAATAGTAGCACCTGTATTATAAGCTCTATTCACTAAAGAATTTTCCAGTGTATTTGAAGTCAGAAATAATGCTTGGGATTTTCATCTTTTCATTACTGTGTAAGCTGAAATTTTTTTGATGGTTTTATTTTTGTGGTCTTTGCCTCTTTAAAATTTCTTATTTGAATGATGCATATTCATACTGAATGTGTCTAAACACAGTCAAAATCTTGAAAATCCACTAGACCAATGTATAAAACTGCTAAAATATTGGCTTATACAGTACTGGCAATATGATATGTGACTTTTATTATATTCATTTTTAGACTTCCAAATATCAAATAACAAATTGTTAAACAATGGTTGTTTGAAGACTTATCTTCTGGTTCAGCTCATACATGGTATACTTTCAAGAATTACGGAACCAAAACATAAAAATATATCCGGTATTCCTGAAATAGTCAAATATAACTCTCACCTTTGAATAGTCTTCTGAGAGTACATGAAACTTGACAACTGTATGTGTAAAAAGAATAAAAGAGAATACAAATTTAATGGCCAATGCTCCAATAACAAAGTTTGACTTTAACCCCAGACTAAATGATTTTATAATACCATTTGAATAGCCAGGGGCTACCCTGCCCAGCCCCTCAAGAAGGGGATTTGAAAATACATTTCACTTTGGCAATAAATGTGACATTGACTTAGGCAAGGCTGACTGTATAAAAAATGGTATTCTGACCAACCTGAACAACCTTCTTTTTCATGCTCACTCATTTGACAAAAAAAAATAAAGACACATAATACTACACTTCATGCTTATGCAGATTGTGACCAAAGCCACACTTCTTTTTCTTGTCAGCCCACCAGCTGGAAGTGAAGATGCAGTGTGTTATTTGGTGGTCAACGAATTGGCAAGGAACACAAATTTATCGCCGTCAACACCCTGTATTGGAATATTCTGGATTCATCCATGTAGAGATGCTTATGTGATATAGATCATAAATAAATGATTGTCAGAGAGCTGAACAGAATGTTTCTGATGAAAACAAAGAAAAACATCAAAAACTTAACATTATTTTTGCTCTGGAATGAAAAGGTTAATGAAGGTGAGAAATACATTTCCTCAATGTTCCACAATGTTTGACAATCCTGGGAGGTGTTTCACCAAGATAAGAAAGACTTTACGCACGACTTTACCATGCTTTACGTTCAACTGGTATCCCTTCTTGCGTGTAATCATTCATAATATTACGCGCATTCCGCGCAAGAAGGGATACCCGTCGAACGTAAAGTTGCGCACAAAGTCTTTCTTATTTTGGTGAAACAGTTCCTGGTGTGTGTAAGAACAAATGTCATACCTTCTGAATCCATGCATCTTTCAAACTTCATGGAGAGATGATTGACATCATATCATCGTAATCTAGGCTTATAGGTACCTGTTTGGAAAATTACATTGATCAAAATTGGACTATTAAGAAGGCACATTTCAGGCAATAATTTTGTCGAAAGATTACACAGAGTAAAAATTCAGCGACAAAAAATATGTTGAAATATGTTGCCGAGTTATCACTGAAAAACGCATATTTTTGTACAAATGTTTTTTGTTACAATCAGTTATCATGATACAATTCTTTCACGTTGTTATTACGTGAAAGTTGCTAAACAAGCTTCATGGCACCATCTCATTAATTGTCTCTTTTTGCTGATTTGAAAATACCATGGATAAATGCAACTTTGAAATACTACACTGACTTCTCATTTCTCAATTTTTTATTGTCACATAATGACTTTCTTCCTATTGCATACAAATAATAAGAGCCTTCATTTACTCATGAGCTACATATATGTGACTGACGACCTCATGGATCAAAGATTGTTAAACCATTCAGGACAGGCATTATTATGCAACAAATTCAATCACTATTCCTTTCCTAAATTAGCAACACTAACATTTCTAATTCTCAATTTCAAATATTCCAATTGAAAAAAAATTGTTACCATCATGAATCTTCATTGCCAAAAAGCGTGTCAAAACGTTAACAGTTTGTAAAGATTTTCAAATGTTAAATGTGTTGCCAATTTACGGATTTGTGACAATTTCAGCGATTGCTTTCCTTGAAAACAATTCTCTGGGACAAATGGCAAACAATGACAGAATAGAAATAATAAATAATACAATAATCATTAGATAATTTATATGGCACAGTCATTATTATGGATATACTCTAGTGCGCTGTGATGTTAGGGTCTGTGGATATTGTCACTAAAATAATATAGGTAACGGTACAAGATATTACTGAAAAGCTTCAAGAAATAAGTGAGTTTTCGACAACCTTTTACGAAAATGGTCAGCTTTGGTGAAGATTTTTTTCTTTTTTTTCATGCATCAGGTATATTTTGCAGAGCCTTCCATCAACATTTATTGGAAAAAAAAGTTTACTATCATCCTGAAAGGGTTCACCAACCTGTAGCCAGTATGTATTGTCCGTCCGGTGAGACCTGTACGCACCCGCTGACCGTCGGCATCTCAAAGTCCTGGATGAGCTGGATTCGCTTCTGCACATCTGTGGTGATGAAATACACAAATACATGTAGCTTCTTACACCAAAGTTGTTTTCTTTGCATTTTTGCACATCTACACACCTCTACAGCAAGTGCTCTTTTGTGTGTAGACTCAGAAGGTACTGACAATAGCCAGAGCATGCTTTGCCTTTCCATTGTTTTCAGTGCCTCAGCTGGCGGCATGGGTTTTGTCATTCCTACCTTGAAAATTAATGCAACAAAGAAAGGGTTATAAATTTGTAATATCAAATCTATGCCCAAGATGGGGGGGGGGGGGGGGGTCTATAGCTCATTAAGCTACAGAAAAGTTGTAATCATAAGAGACAAGTAGTCACTTTTCTCTTGTAGTGTTCTCAATATTTTTTCTGATCGGCTCTGCTCGGAAAAATGTTTACATTCATCATGTTGCCATTTTAATAACTGTAATGATTTGCTTTAATTAAACTCCTCATATTTGAGATTAAAATCCACTAATTTCAACATATTTTGATGTATTTCCAATTACCACAGGGCTCCCGCTATTTAAGGGGAGAAAATTCCCTAATTTGGAGGACTTTCTATTTTTCTATTTTTAAGTATCATCATTATTGTCATTATTTCTATCATTTTTCTATTTTCTATTTTCTTCATGTGGAACTTCCTTTCCAGATTCTCCATTGAGAACCCTGCAAGTTACACTGAATGGAAATTCTGGTGGTGACATTCCCTCCCCCTTCTTTTAAATTAAAATTAAAAATGTGTAGTGATTAATTTCTGAATTCAGTGTGCCACAGAGTTTTATGAAACAATACACATGCACCTCTTGTGTCTGATGTCCCTAAGGTGATTCAAATATTCCAAACTTTTTCATCTTAAGCCCTGGTCACATAGGACCCCGGAAGCAACACGATTCACCCCGACTTGTTGTTCTGAGGCAGTTAACTGTGAATTAACAAAGAGTCGGGGTGAATCGTGTTGCTTCCTGGGTCCTATGTGACCGGGACCTTACCTTGATCAGACTTTTGCAAAGCCCTTTTCTTCCGATCAGACAACCACTGTAACATCACAAAGAGAGATAGAGAGAGAGGGAGAGGGATGCAGAGAAAGGGGGGGGGGGCAGAGACAGAGGAAGGGGATAGAGAAATAGAGAGAGAAGACAGGGAAATAAATAGATGGGAAAAATGAATAAATCATGAAATTATGTAGCACAGTATATTTTTCCACAAATATTTGCAGAATTCTGGACTCCTTTCTTACTTATATTAGCTGAGGCCAAAATTGCTTTTCTGTCTTCAGTCCTGATTGAATTTGAACATGTTTATCTGCGGTTATCTGTGATCTTTGCAATTACAATTGAACAAGACATGCATACCAAAATTGTAGACTGAGGTCTCTGTGAAAAGAAATTTAAGAAATTAAATCAATCGTCTTTTCATCAGAGACCGAGAGAGATTCCTATTCATTTTGTGTGTTGGTAGGCATCAAACGATTTGACCTCATCATATCATCAATTCCACCAGTGCAATATTTAAATGAAGAATATTTCTATTTGTTTGCATGTTTTAGAGTTTAGACTCTGTCGCCTGTCGGTATGATTTTTTTTTAAATTGTTGGTACGTACCGGTACAAGAAATAGGCGCTAATGCACTTTCGTATCCAGCGGCACTGCCGCCGGTGCACACACCGTGCACACACCGTGCACACACGGATCGGAGGGACTTCAAACATGTCAAAAGAACGAGGCATCTCCATAAGCCCTGGCTGGATAAGAAAGTGCATTAGCACCCAAGAAATATAGCATACCCTTCAATTAATTGTGTAAGTTAACCTATCTTATCTAACGTAGGCTGTAGGCGGTAGGCCTATGTATGTCCCATGATTTCAGGAAACGCAATTTACAAAAATACAAGTTGCAATTTTCAACTTTTTTACAAACTAACTAAACTACTACAGTCAGAGTACCGTACATTTCTTTTCACAAAACCCTCACTCTATCCCTAGGCCTAACTTTAGGTCCGCAGCATCTCTACAAGACTAACAAACAAAAGGAAAATCAACACAGCGTGTGCCCATAGGCCATATAATGTTAACAATAAAGACTAAACTACAGCAACGTACGGTACCACATCTAATCGAACGAATGGGACTGATATATAAAAATTAGCATTCGGCGCAAGCCCAAACAAAATCAAGAATACTTCATAATCTTACCTCTGGCAAACTTTTACCCGTGCTTAGGTTATAAACCTTGACGTTATTTGCAGATGATACTTGCATGCTACCAGTAGTTCTCTCACATTTC
>BQKZ01001803.1:64859-84604 GCA_036244855.1 Temnopleurus reevesii | reverse complement strand
GCAGTTTGAACATCGCCGCCGACGAGCAGCCGAAGCGAAGAAGCGATACGCTCGGCAGTTGTTTCCTCAACCCGAGGTAAAGCCGAAGGAGCTTGACAACCAACCCGAAGAGCACGTCGATCAAGATCGAGAGCTCACCGAGTAATGCCGAATAAACCCGAACAGTCCCGATCTCATTATATTGAGCCGAAAATGTTGATGCTATCGTACCTTACATGAATAAGTAAATGTAGACGTTAGAACCTTTTGAAAATTTCAGATAAGTTTTGCACGTAGTTTGTGTAGTAGTTAATGATTTTCATAGTCTTCAAATAGTATTTCGCCAGTTTGATTGATTCCTTGAGAGATTACTTTTTAATCTGTCATTGGTTATTCGAAATTCATATTCGTAACGTTATTTCTCTTGGACTTTTCTCTTCTTTGCTATGTCTCGTGTATAATTTACCCTACTTCTTGATATCATAATTGTGCCTTGAGCATTCTAAGTGGATTTGGTGCCACATAAATTGTATATTATCATTATTATTATTATTATTATTATTATTATTATTATTATTATCACTATCATTATTATTATTGTTATTATCATTATTTTACTGAAATCCTCAAGAGATCATTCGGAAATGAGCGTATTATTTCTTATTAATCATAATTAAATATTCAAGGTCTGGTTATGTTTCAACTGGGTTACTTGTATTTACCCGACTCAAGGTTTAGTTTCCTGCTAACGAATGATCTTCTTAGAAACTGATACCTTCCCCCGCATTGTTGTTCTTAAAGCACATATTCAGGCTGAATTTTACAACCAAAGGCCGCTTTATGAGTCTCAAGCGTTCAAAGGACCGGCTGGACTGGTACTAGGGCGGTGTTTCACCAAGTTACGAAAGACTTTAAGAACTAGATCTACGCATCGCTTTATGAAACACAACCCAGGGCGGTGTTTCACCAAGTTACGAAAGACTTTAAGAACGACTATACGCACGACTTGTATCATTTATTGTGTAGAATGATCGAGAACCTTACGCGTATTACTCTCTTTAACGTACTCCAGTCTTTCTTAAAGTTCTGGGTAACTTTAAGAACGATTTAGCGAAACACCGCACTGGTCACGAAAAGCTACCTCGCGAACAGGACTTCTAAACCAGTTTGGCAGTCCAGTTTCATGACCGCTTGTGCCGTTCAGACATGCCCGATAACCTAATTTCTGTTAAACTGGCTTCTGTTAAATGGGTTTAACGCCGTATATCTGAACGGAGTCGTAGTTTGTACTTCAAGCTAATCTCCCTCAAATGACATAAGATAAATAAGATAAGATAGGATAAGATAAATCTGCAGTTAAACTAATTTCTGTTAAACTGGTTTCCGTTAAAAGGGTCTAACGTCGTATATCTGAACCGGGTCTTAGTGTGTATGGAGATGTCACTAGAATCTTTAAATAATTATGATGTATAATCATGATACCAAGATTCTTCACGTTATTTAAGCATTTAAGCATAAAAACTTTACTTTATAATACCCATGATATAATTCTTTAAATAAAGTTCACTTTTGTTCTTTCTTTCATTGATAATTGGCCTTTGGAGTGAGTAATTTATTTCATTTTACGATGCAAAAGAGTGATTGCGTTGTTTTGTATTTGTAAGAAGCATTTGATATACACGCGTGTGTGTCTTTGAAAGAGTGGATTTTTGTGAACTGGCTAAGTATATCTCCCTATTGTTACCTCGATATGAAAAATTCATAATGCTATTTTTGCGACCTGGTCGTTAACTATGTGCAAACTGTTCGTGAACTCATCGGGACGATGCTTGATGATGCGTGCCAATTGGTCGCATTGGGTCACAGTTCGAGTCATGCCGTGACTATGACGAACTGCCCTCGTCATCCATATCAACTGCCGATGTTATCCCGGAGACACAGCAGGATCCCGACACGGTCCGATTTGCGCGAATTCGTCGTGTCAATGCAGAAAGTGCGCTAACTATGCACAAACTATGCGCAAGCTATGCGTGTACCTTACTAGTACTTGTCAATGTGGACACAGATTTGCACGCATTCGTGAACTATTCGTGAACTCGTTGTGAACAGTGCGGAAGCTTCCTAGTTTGTGCCCCAAAATGGCACGGCTTGCCACGACAAAATTGTGGCCGAGTGTCTGCAAGTGTCAGCCTGGCTTAAACGAACGTATTTACATCCTAAAGTTCACGAATAGTTTACAAATGTGTGCACACCGATGTTCACATTGACACGATCTGGCACGACGAGTTTACACATAGCTTGCACCTGGTTTGTGCATAGTTTACGCACTTCCCGAATTTGCACGACGAGTTTGCGCAATACAGACGGTGTCGTGATTCTGCTGTGTCTCCGGAAAAAAAAACATCGGCAGTAGATATTGATGACTTTGTGGCTATTTTCTGTCAGTTCGTTACAGTCGTGGCATGGTGCACACTGCCACCTACTGGCAAACATCCTTTCGCATCGTTCCGATGAGTTCACAAACAGTTTGCGTAAATTTCACGACCGGGTCTCGAAATTTTGTCGCGACCAATATTTTGAACATTTCAAAATTCTTGTCCCGACATGGCACGCAGTCATGACGAATTTACGTACATTTCACGCCAGTTTACGACTAGTTTGCGCACTGTATATGTACTACCTTGTAACGAACATAGTGCTTGGAAGTTGATATCAATTGCAAAGTAGCTATTGCTGACACGCGCCAATCAAAATTATTGATTCATGGACGTTTTGTAAGAAATGCAGAATTCGCGCCATGAAAATGCGCATTAAGTGTAATTCACCCTGGGCTTAATGATTCCAATATCAACATATTGAGCATACGCGTGAATTTTGGCATTGTTTTGCTTGATAGAGATAAGGATGATGATGATGATGATGATGATGATGATGATGATGATGATGATGATGATAATGACGATTATGATTATGATGATGGTGATGATGATGACGAAAGTTGATGATGAGAATCAGGATGAGGGTGATCGTGATATGATATAAGGCCCGAGTCACATAGGACCCCGGATGCAGCACGATTCAACACGACTATTTGTTCGCAGGCAGCTCACTATGAACTGAACAAAGTGTTGCGTTGAATCAAGTTGCTTCCGGAGCCCGATGTGACTGGGACCTAATGATGAAGTCGATAGCCAAAACGACGCCGATGACGAAAGTATTTGTGTAATGACGATGATGCTGCCGATATGATCATGATGATAACGATGACGATATAGTTTTATGACAATGAGCATGCTTTTCATAATGCCAGCTTATCACTATTTTGTAATGCATATTCATTATGTTAATTGGAGAGAAATTTTTGCCCCCCCCCCCCCTTTTTTTTACGGGAGCGAGTGGGAGTCTGACAATTATAATAATAATAATAATAATTCTAGATTTGGAAAGCGCTCTAATCTGCCCCGAGGCACTCTAGGCACACAAAGTATAACACATATTAACATACATACACATATAGGATACAATACAAATAATTATGCTACCAAAAGATCAAGAATGATATGCTTTTTCATGAGAAATGTCTTTAGTCTGTTGACAAACAACGGCACCGATGAGCACCCTTTCAAGTCTACAGGGAGAGCGCTCCAAGCATGTGGAGCGGCTACACTAAAAGATCGATCTCCCCATGACCGCCATGAACGTCGCTTAACCAACTGGTTAGTGTTTGCAGAGCGAAGACCATCTATTGTTAACTTCTTGAGGTTCACCATGTCCGTGATATAACTTAAGCCCCGGTCACATAGGACCCCGGTTGCAACACGATTCACCCCGACTCTTTGTTAATTCACAGTTTACTGCCGAAAAACAAAGAGTCGGGGTGAATCGTGTTGCTTCCAGGGTCCTATGTGACCGGGGCTTTAGGGCTGCACCTTACTTTGCTTTAAAATCTGTGGAAAGCAGTTTATAATCCAGGCTCTGTCTCACTGGGAGTGGGTTCAGCTGCTCAAGTATTGGAGTGATGTGTGATGAAAACTTAATTACAAGGGTGTCTTTGATTGTTTGACCTGCCAAAAATGAAAAGGGTCCTCACCTTACAACTCCTCTAGATCTACCAATGAATAATACACCCTGAATGATAACCATAGTAAATTACAATAAAATAATGAATTAAAATTTTTAAAAATCGACATACCCATCTCCAAGACTAGACGTATCGCCCAATAAATCAAAGGTGATGCCGAGGTCTGCCAATTCACTTCCGGTCCGACTAACTTCAAGGTAGAGGTTCGAGACCCACACATAGGCCGCATCCAAGGCGACGCCCGCCGAGAGGATCTGTTGGAGACCGTCGATCACCTCCTCTGAATCCGTCATTTGGATCTCGACATCGATTACGATCTGATGGTCGGGATTATCAGGCGAAGCGTTGTCGATGTCTGCAGGAATAAAAAAGGACGTGGACATAATCATAACCGGTATGATATCCCTGAGTATCTTTAATGTATTAGTATGTTACGTAAAACGGGATGAAGCGTGTTGGTGTAGTGGTTCTGATCATCGCCTTTCAACCAGATGGTCTGCGGTTTGAATCTCATCCCATGGAGTTAACTTCCTTCAGCAAGAAAGTCATCCTCACCCTGTTGCACTCAACCCCGGTGAAAATTGGTACCTGGTCTATTTATATAACGCAATCACAATATGCATACATTCTACTAGCTGCGCTTGATACCAGTGACCAAATTAGTTAGTTAAGCCAGACTGACACTTGTAAGACTTTTGGTCATGATATTGGTGTGGCAAGTTGGCCATTTTGGGGCATGAACTGGAAGGCTCCCGCACTTTTCACGACTAGTTCACGCACAGTTCACGACGAGTTCACGACGAGTTCACGAATGCGTGCCATTCGATCACAAACTGGCTCGACAAGTTTACACACTTCCCGCATTGGCACATCTGAACGGACTCTTAGGCCCCAGTCACATAGAAACCTCGACTGAACGCGATTCAGACGACTCTTTGTTCAGTTAACAGTTAATTACCCCTGAACAAAGAGTCGTATCGAGTCGTGTTTAGTTGGGATCTCAATGTGACTGGGGCTTTAAGCCCTGGTCACATAGGACCCCGGAATCAACACGATTCATGATCCCGACTCTTTGTTAATTCACAGTTAACTGCCTCAGAACAACGTGTCGGGGTGAGTCGTGTTGCTTACGGAGCCCTATGTGACCGGGGCATAAGCAAGAAAAGGATAGCGAAGACCCTTCTTTCAATTGGCCCCTGGTTTTCCAAAGTTTGTACGATAAATAATGCCGATTATCACCCACGCACCCATGATTAAATAACTAAAGATTTCAGAGACTGAGACTTATTGGGTGACTTCAAGTATGGTGTTGAACGCTGGTGTTGGTGTTGCAGCAAAACCAACACCAGCCTCAACACCAAACTTGAAGTCTGTCGGTGTTTGGGGTAGACCACGCACGATTCTGACGTATTTTCGATCGTTTCTGTATCACTTTTGTAAACTGACCAACGGTGTTGGAGCTCGGTTTACGGACCGTTTTGCTCTCTCAACACCAACACCAACACCGAACACCGTACTTGAAGTCACCCAATGTGTCCGGCTCAGTAATCTCAGTCATGAGCCCATGACATTATTTGTCTCCAAAAAGCCACTGTTCATCCCCGGTCACGTTTACAACTCTTCACTGTATCAATAAATGGTCCTTATCATTTGATACAATAGGCTTGAATCGCCTCTCAATGCTTCCGCCACGAAACACTCACCGTTATTATGAAGGAGACCCAGCGAAAGCTTGACGCGGTCCTTCTGCGTCGTGTTCGCGTTGACGTAGCTCGTGAACGTCGGCGCGAGAGCAGTCAAATCACCGAGGTCGCTCACGATCTGGCTCCCGACGTCGACGACGACCAAGCTCCTGATCACCATACCGACGTAGGAGATGTTTAGCGTGGTGAGGACCTCGATTTCGGATTGGATATCCTGATCGGTGACGCTGATGGTGATGTTACATAACGCTCGATCTCCAGGCACCATCGTCACGGATGTGTCGGGGCAGTTCAGCTCGAAGGTGCTCTGAAAAGGACATGGCGGAGACAACATTTTGGCAATAACGATGATTTGAACAAGCTACATATTTCAAGTATTTTTTAATGAGAAGAATACTTCACGGTACAACGAATTAACTTTCTTGGATATTGTGAGTGGTCCTGAAAAGGACCTAGCCACTCTCGACGTTTCGTTGAGCATGTTATCATGTTCTCTTGTTCATCGTTTTCAAGACAATGAGAACATGCTCAACGAAACGTCGAGAGTGGGTAGGTCCTTATCAGGACCACTCACATTTTCAAGAAGGATAACTCGTTGTAGCGTGAAGTATTCTTCTCATCATTCATCCACGAGTGAAATCTTCAAGCAATATTTCTTTTGATGCAGTCAAATCAAAATATTCACTACGATTAAAAAGTTAAGGATCACTCTCAAATCTTTATTTACATTTTCTACGTAGGTTTAAATTTCTAGAACAATCCACTGTCTTGCATGTTATCAAACGCACAGTGATCATGTTCATGTATGAGTGATTTCAGTTGTTATATGATGTCTTTTGACACATCCTGAAAAATAGGTCTTTAACGATATGAAGCAATTACAAAAAGTGATCCATATTCTTCTTTGAGAAGTGTAAATAATCGAATTCAATATTGTAAATATGTTGTGATGTGCAACATCCCTGAATTTACATCGAGGAGATTTAGGGTTTGAGTCTCGGAGATATCTTTCGGAGGTGATGTTACATGTCGGTCCTACACGTTTATAATCAATACCTAAAACTGAACTATTATTTTTCTTTTGTTATCCACATAATAAGACCATCCAATTGGTATGAATACGACAGCACTTAATAGATCGATTTATGTTATAAAAAAAATGATACGGAAAATGTAAACAAAATATGTATTGTAAAAGCCACCACACCTAAGTTTCTACCCTTTTCAGAAACGTAACTTTATGATGAGCAATGGAGATTAATATATTTTGAGACATAGAATTTCTTGGTAGATGTGAAAGGTGGATGTATGTCATTGCCAGTGAAGATATCCATTCATAAGATTTTACGAGCTTATTCCAAGTTAAACGAGTAGAAATTGCTGCGAGTGATAATTATCATCATTCCCAAAGTTGAGAAACTAATTTGGAACAAACTCCTCACCGTGTAATTTCTGATCACAGTTGAATTGATGGCATAGAATATGAGGCTCTGCACGTCTTGAACCTCTGAGCTGCCAGTTGTCACAGTGACCTGAGCGTCCATCTTGACCACATCACCATGCATCGCACCGGAATCATTCCTAGCTTTCACGGTCACCCGGAACTCAATCTTTGAAGGTAAACATATATTTGTTTTAATTCATTTTTATTTTTATTTATTCAGGGTAGCCTCATCAGTTAAAAAAGTGCTATCCTTGAGGGCCTGAAGAAAAAAAAAACAATACAGTTGTGCAGTGTTACAAAAATGCATAATTTTATACATCAAACTTACAAATTCATGGTCATTTTTGTGTAAAATTGACTGGAATGCATGCGATTACATTGGGCCTCTGCTCTGCTTGCTGAGAAATCAGAGCCGTCATACGTAATATTAATCATGTTATAGTGTTCTTCATGAATGATATAAAGGTTTATATATAGCCCTGTGACAGAGCACCACTCTTCCAAGTGATATGCTTTACATATCACACATATATATGCATATATGCACATTATATTGAATACTCGTTACAAATATCTTTTGTAACATTTTGAAAACATCATCGATTCCATGGAGTTCCCTAAAAGTTTTGACATTAAACATGCATTGAAAAAATACATTTCTATAATAAGACAACTTCGTTGAATACCTTTGTCATAGACAGTCCTATATTATCCATGTTATATTCAATTTTCCTTATTTTGAATGCTTCTCTAAGCTCGACTCTTGCTTCCGTCATATCTATTGGGTCTACGAATTACTTGGTAAACGAATGTCTTCACTAAAACAGAACAACCCATTTCCTTGACAAAAGAAAAAAACTTCACAAATTGAGTGACTCCCCCCCCCCATGCATTGGCAGTAGTGTGTGCAAATGAAAATGCATACGTTACAATTTGCAAAGATGCAGTTGATTTGCAGTTTATTTTGAACAACACCCCCTATGTTATAGATGAGTTTTCCCATATTGCGTTACTAAGGCCCCGGTCATTATAGGACCCCGGATGCAACTCGATTCAACACGACTCTTTGTTAATTTACAGTTAACTGCCTCCGAACAAAGAGTCGTGTTGAATCGTGTTGCTTCCGGGGTCCTATGTGACCGGGGCTTAAATAAACTAGATTTATATATTCAACATTACCTGGCAGTCAGATCCCGAACAGTGTATGAATCCTAGATTAGCGGCCAGTGTCGTTCTGATGGTTAGACATAGAGTGAGATATTTCAACCATATAATTTAACATAAAAATCATACGAGTTGCAAATACAAAATATGTAAGTTTATTTTCATTAATTTGAACTACCATGGCAACAGTCTGCGAAAATAAGCTATTACAGATTCAATACTACTAAACATTGACAGTGAAGTTGCTACAAATGACAAGTTTCATGCAGCATTACCTTGAGTGAATGTACGTGGATCTATCGATTTATTTGACTTCTTTGTGGACTTTGACCAGTAACAAAAACATGAACAATCTAAACAACGAAAACATCACCCTGAAATCCGTGATATGAAATAAATTGAATATGAATGTATGAATAGATAACTTAATCTAAAAAAATGCAGGAAAATACATTTTGCTCTGGTACTGCAGGAGCTGGAAGGAGATCCTGTGCCCGTAAATTTGAAAGAGATAACCAAATACAAACTTATAATTAATCGTACCGTGATAGAACACATTTTGCCATAGATTTACCATCAATATCTATCATATTTCAATCATTTATGTCACGTGCCCCTGACGTGGCAAAAGCGACCACATCCACCCAAAAGGACGAAATGGTGATGTCGATAGCCCCCCTTAAAAGCCCCAAGCAATTAACAATCCTCAACAAAACAAACAAACAATGATCCAAATAAAACAAATAATAAAAACATATACCCTGGTAATGCTGGGTCTGGAGCAAGATCTGGAGTCATGAAAGCAATCACATCCGTTCCGATCGAAACTTCGGCGATGTTGCTAATAAAACATGAACCATGACACGAACCAACAACAGTAAGAACCAAAAACAGACAAACAAACAAACAAATGAATAGATACAACAAAAAGTTTGTCTCACCCTGGTAGTGCTGGGTCAGGAGCGAGATCTGGAGTGGTGAAAGCGAGCACATCGGTTCCGATCGAAACTATGGCGATGTCGGTGAATTCGAGCCAAGATGCGTTCGAGCTCGCCTGCAGGCTGTATCCCAACTCCGTTTCGTTCGCCACCGTGAACGATTGCGTGAACGAGGAGTCTTTTCCGATCGGGATGTCCTGTGACGTCACCATTAAGTAGTCAACCTCGTGCACCGATGGTACAACCGCCTGATGGAAAAAAAACCCAATGTATCGATCAGTGTATGATAGATAGATAGACTGTATTTCAACACGGTAAACAAAAAACAGATACAGATATAGTCTGGTTTACATTTGGGTCGTGTCATTCAAATATTTAATATTCAATATTCAATTGTTAAGTGAACATAACAAATGCCGTTTTATGAAAATTTGAGGTTCGCGCTCCTGAAACGTCGTTCTATAATAGTTTTTAAGGATCCGTTCTATTTCAAGACGTAAATAATCTTTTGTGATTCATATAAATCAAAATGTATTTCTTCTTCCTACCCCCTCGCCCTCTCTACTATTAAGATATATATCTGTAGGGTTTCGTATTGTTAAAAACACCAAAAGAAATCGCAATTCAGCTTTCTAGCTTAGATTTGAATAAACTAGTACCTCACTCTTTTCGTGATCTACCTTCGTCACTATTTGCTTGTGATTGAGTATCTTATAGAAACTTTTCCCTCTGTCATATTACATTTGAAGAATTAAAACTCAGAATGAGAACTTTACCATCAATGCGGCGTCTGCAGAATAATCTGCGGCGATGGACATCGAACCCGTGGTCAACGTCACATCGGAGAAAGACTGCACCTCGACGTTGATCGAATGCGTCGACGCGTCTGCGATCGAGGTCCGGTCACCGCTCAGCTGAACCACCAACGTCAAGTTAAGCGATGACGATGTCGTCACTATTTCGTATGAGAACGTTGAAGAAGTAAAGAATTATTCAGATAATTGAGGAACGTTATTTTCATGATAAAATTCACGCAACACCAGTGTTATTAGTTTAGGCGCAATGACANAACCCAGGTGAGGTGAATGGGTACCTGGCAGGAATATTTATTCTTTGAAATGCCAAGTGCGCCGTGAATGGCTGCCGGGCTAAAGCCAGGGTAATAATAATGTAAAAGCGCCTTGAGCACTCAACAGAGTGGATACGTGCGCTATATAAATTGCATCTATTATTATTATTATTAACTCAATGTCTTTAAAAAATTATTGATTTTGGGTTTTCTCGAATCAGTTTTCTCACATGATGAAAATGTTAAGAATTACGTAATAGATGCGTGCTCCATGACCTTTTCAACACTTCATGTTTAAAAGAGTGATGAGATGTATCATTTAAATTTCAGTTCTACTCAATCACATGTTTAAAAATAACAAAGAAAGTGCTAGTTACATTGTGAAACTCTTTTTTTTTTGTACATACTCTGCATTGAAAAAAAAACTCTGAAAGGTAAAAGACATTTGAGAGACTTACCGATAGTCCCTTAATATGAAAAACCTCTTTCTAAAAACCTATTTATAGTATATCAGTAGAAATTAGTGAAATAAAACCATGATTGAAATGCTTATTTAAACTCACCTGAAGCGCTGACGACTCCCAGTTCGAGCGTCGCTTGTTGATTCGTCTTATCGGCATTCAGCGACGTCAGAATCGCGTCCGTAAAGACGCCATCACCGCATGGCAAATCAGATCCACCGACGTCGCCGGTAAGCGAGATGATGTTGAGTGCGTCCGTGTTGACGTCAACGTTGACGGTGTAAGCGTAACTGGTGGCCATGTCGAATGTGAGTGTGATGGTGATGCTTGCGAAGGTGCCGGGAGCAACGGCAGCGTCGCTGGGTGATGTCGGAGACAGCGCGAGAGAGACGGGAGAAGTTGCCTGTATTCAGGGTGAAGAAAAAGTTTGAATGATCATTTTACAAGTAGACTGGAGAGGAATCATTAACTGTAATCAATGTTTTTGATTCAATCAACATTCTTTTAAAAGAAAAAGGAAATTGTGTGTTCACGTCTACGTTAACGGTGTAAGCGTAGCTGGTGGCCGTTTCGAATGTAAGTGTGATGGTGACGCTTGCGAAGGTGCCGGGAGCAACGGCAGCGTCGCTGGGGGACGTCGGGGAGAGCGCGAGAGAGACTGGAAAGGTTGCCTGCATTCAGGATGAAGAAATAGCTTGATTAATGATCATAATAGACTTGGCAGGAATCATTCTTTCTGTTCAACCTTTTATATTTAATCACACTTTTGGTCAAAGGAGAGAAAATGTGAGCAGTGACGTGTGCTACAAAACCGTGTTTTTTTTTTTTTACCAGATCTGCCTTTTTATACTCAATTTTTATTTGATCATAAATGGTGTTCATACCAGATTAGATCTGAAATTGTCTACAGTTTCTCCCAATACCATTCACACATCGTGACAGCAAGAAGACGGGTCAGGATCCTGCAATATATATACTAGTATTACATTTTCCCCAAAGAAATAATAGATTCTGATTATTCATTGTTATCAAAATCGGAGCTCTCTAATCGTGCGGTTTGTGGCTGCTCTGTCCGATTTTGATGGAAAATTGTTAGTCTTGGCAGTGTTTCACCAAGATAAGAATGACTGTAAGAACGACTGGTATAAACCAAGATCATTACGCACAATAACAGATGTCAGTCGATTTTAAAGTCTTTCTTAAAGTCTTTCTTATTTTATGGAAACACCGCCCTGTTTGAATTTTGGAGTGTTGCCAATCCAAATATATAAAGTAATTTAGGGAATGTGTATATACGAACAATAGGTAAGGAAAAGAGGTAGTTATCTTATGTTGATACTATCTTATATATTCTAACTATCACTAATCTATCTAATTCATCGCATAGCTTTAGGACACAATATTTTAACCCGTTGACTACTGGAACCGGGTAGTCCCTACACAAAGTCTTTGGGAACTACAGAATTCAGGAGTCAACAGGTTTATTTCGAAAGGGGTAGCATCAGTCTTACCCCAGGCACGTCCCATGACGCCAAGTTAGCGGTCCCAACCACTGTATATGAATCCGTATAAGACGCAGTTGGTGAATCGTTCACGAAAACGCTGAGGTCGACGGTTCGTGATGTCGCATCCACCGCGTCGATCTCCATGCGGCGAAGGAGGATTTCGACGACGAAGTCACCGCTGACATTGGCATCCATGTTGGATACGACGCCCGTTTCGAAGACGAGTCTGTCGTTGATTGCTGTTGACCCGCCCCTAGAGATTAAGAACAATATACAAGTTATTTTATGGGATATGGAATCGATTTCCGTGCGAATATTTAGGAGAATAGTGGGGTTTTCGAAATTGATGGACAGAATCTTGTGTACAGTATAAAACGAGTGCGCGTCTGATGGACGCAACAAACACGATATAATTTACTTCCGAAAAATTAAGTCGAACGCAAATTCAATTCTCCTTTGTAATGCAATTCAAATCGGAACTGGCTTGCTATTGTTGTGTCCACACGGTTCAAAACACGGCGTCTGGCTCTATTGTCCATGACTGACTTTGTTTTGCGGAAATAATTGATATCGTGTTAAACAAATGATGCGCACATCAGAAGCACGCACTCTCTTTTTCTACCGTCCACAAGCTTCCGTCCACCGATTTTGAAAACCCTAGGGCCCGTATTCTGATGTCTGGTTTAACCATGGGTTTAACTTAAACTAGAGTTTACATATGTGGTTTAAGTATGGGAAGCCAAAAGAGGCTTGAATCTCCAACAGTCGATGTTTAATTTACCAGCATATTTGGTACTCATACTATTTAAAACTTTCTCGGAATTTAAACTTCAATAGTTTTATACATTATTAGAGCATGGGAAAAGATAGCAATTAACATAAGAATTATACATTGTAAATAAAGTTTTGACACTTTTGGCTACCCATACTTCAACCACAGATTTAGACCAGGGTTAACTTAAACCTAGCTATCGGAATACGGGCCACTGATTTTAACAATGAAGTTGGCGCTCTGGGATACAAATCCGGTCTTTACGTCGTCATAAAAATTTTCGATAAACTGGTGATCCCCATAGGCAGCGTAGAAATACACAATGGCAAACGGCTATTAGCCTTCTTAACCTACGGAATAGCCCCAGTGATCTCAAAATATCTCCTGAAAATGTTATAAAGAGGGCCATTTTAGCATGTTTAGGGCCAGGAGGGGGGATCTTAAAAGAGCTTCTTTTTTACCCTGTCCGTAGGGTGTATCATTAATGCTCATGATTTTATGAAAGTTGGAGAAGTGATAGAAAGGGTACCGTATAGAAAGAAGGCGGGGATTGAAGAGAGAGGGGCTCGTTGTTTTTCGGAGGGGAGACTGAAAAGTAACAGGGAAAGACAATAAATTGATGACAAAGTGGAGACTTTAATTAATTCAATTGTCTTGACAAATTAATTTACAATAGTGTCATGATGGAATTTGCAGTAATTCTTCTTTGTTATCTGATTTTCTTAACGTTTGGTCGCCACATAATTGACGTCCAATAGCGATCATTAAGCGCACATTTGAATTTTTCTAAAATGTGCAGAGGAAATTTTTTGTACCGTATTTGGAACCCCGATAAAAAGTGTACCAACATTATTAGCTCAAAATGTTTCTATTAATAAATTCAAAAGGTTTCAAAGTAGCTTTTAGGGCATTTTAGATTTGTTTCGGGGAACCTAATACGCGACAGCCATCACATCCAATACACGATTAGCACATTAACGGCGTACACAACTTACGTCGAAGTCACCGTCGGTACAAAGCTCTCCGTCGCGTAGGGCAGGCACCCCAGCTCTGTCCCCGCGCTGCTCAGGCGAGCTTCGCAAAGGCCCACGCGTTCGACATCGGTAATGAGCTGGGAGGTGACCTCGAATCTGATCTTCGAGTAGGTGCTGCTCGGCGGGACCGTGGTCGTGACACTGAGGGTCCCCGTGGCGCCGTTGGCCAGAGGGCACGATACGCCGCAGTCGAGGTTGGTTGTGAAGCTCAGACTATTGCCACTCTGCGGAAATGAATAAGTTGAATTGAATTGAATTGAATTTATTTATTTCCTTTTTCATATACATAATCAATGCAAATAACAACACAAGTAAAACAAAATAAAGGAGGCGAGTACCCAGAAAGCACAGCTTGTGTTGGGACCGCCTTTACAACAAAACAAAGTGAAACAAAATCATCTCTTCGAAAAAAAGTTAAAGAAAATAAATTATTACATATTATTATTTGAAGTAAACAATTTAAGAAGAAAAAAAAAGAGATAGGTGAAGAAAGGAAAGTGTTGAGGAGATTTGAAAGGTAAGAGAGAGGTGAGCAGTGAGAAGAAAAAAAGAAGGATTTTGGCATTATAACATTAAATATCGATGTCAAGAGAGAGCATCTGGTGTATTAAACACTTGACAGCAAGCATTTCACTTAGAAAGTAGTGGATACTATACCAATACAAGAGAGCATTTCCATTTGTTGCCATCTGCTTCTCTTTTGTTGGATTTCAGTAATGTAGGTTGCTTTAATCATGAGCTTTCCCTGTAAACGATGGCAACCGACTAATTAATATAACATTCAATAATTATTCCGAGCTTCTTTCCTCAGGGTAGATTGTGCTTCATTTCTTTGTTAATCTAGTTTATAGATCATTACATCTGAAACATGCTGCACCTAAAGCTTACGTGGTATACCGGTGTTTGATAAGATGTTTTAGGTAACTGAAAGAGAAAAAACTCCGGTTGGTCAACTTGAATGTTATTCATTGACCTATTTATAATTTCTAACATCAAGGCAAAAAATCCCTTTTCTCAGGATTTTCATAAATTATCTACTGTAGATATCGGAATACGCTGACAAACATTAAAGACATTTTATGATTAAAATTTGGTATAACATGTCATTATTGTATTATCGTCTGTGATAAAAGAAAATGAGAGAAAAAAGTGAGAAACACTTTAGTAGCTATTGTTTGGGGGGGGGGGGTATAAAAGACTAGTTGATTTGCAGTTCACAAATATTTTATGCAATCGAATCTCCGGAGGAAATTACCCGAGTTGAGGTTTACGCCAAATTTGATTTCTCTGATTGGAACTTACCTGAGCAGCTGGGACATAGCTGGTAACATTCATGCTGACACTTTTTGGCCCATCCACTACCACTCCATCTGACTTTAGCGTGAAATCCACATCCATCTCTCCCGGCGTGACATCCGCTGGAATCCCAACCCACACGTCGTATTTCACCTTGTTCTCGCTCGAATCCGACCGCAGATTCTCGTTCCGAATAACCCCGAGGTTGATGGACGACGTTACCGCGCCGTCCATCGCAGTAACGTCGTTGCGACAGTCCGGGCACGTCGACGCGATGCAAGGGAGGTTGTAGCCGGACGAGGTAACGTACGCACGGCAGAGTGACGGGGTCGGGCCGGATGGTGACGTGATGGTGGACTCTAGCGTCAGGTTGAACCTTCCAGCCGTTGGGATTCCTAGTTTGAATTTGACCGGGAATGACCCGCCAACAATGACCTCAGTCACTTCCACTTCCGCTTGGTTGATGTAGAACGAACCGCCGTCCTATAGGTTGAGATGAAGATTGTAGTGAACAAATTTGAAGTGATAGTCTTAGCTAGCTCACTGCCAAACAACTTCGGTACGGTAAATATCGTTCTTTAAAATGATCATTTTGTTGAATGACTGTGCACTTTTTGTTATGTCGGTTTTTATTTAGCTGTAAAGAACTCACTTCGAGGGATTTTAAAGGTGTCCGAAATTCGGTAACAGTTTATAAAGCAAATGTATATTTCAAAGATATTTGTTTACCCATCGTATTCAGCTGAATTGCCTGATCATGTAATGCATTACTGCAGTCGGTTTTTCACTTGTCAGATGCCTTTGATTCGAGTTGATTTTAATCGTCATAATGCAAGAAAATACCATGGCAAGGATATTCCATGAAAGCCTTTGGCTTGTTTCCAGTGGGGCCCTCAATAAACGCAACTTATTTTGAGGGCTTTTTAATAAACCTTTTGTCTAGAATTGGGGAGAACGCTTTTAGATATTAACCCGGCTTTGTAATATCGCATTGTTTGCTTAAATTTGACTAAATTCGCAAATTTCGTGCCCATGAATTTACAGCTCAAAATAAGTCAAGAGATTTATATGTTAAAACATCCTTTACAGCTCGAAATGAATCAAGAAATCCATACCGTCAATGTCGAATTTTCTCCTTTCGCCGTGAACGTGGTCGAAGCATTTGTTACGACATCGTTGACCACGGCTGATACTCCCACTGTGTACGTGTTGTCATTGATGGCCAGGCTGTTGCTTGGTAGTCGCACTATGATGTCCATGATGACCTGGGCATCGGTCACATCGTTTCGTACTCCTATTCAAGAAAACTATCACAGAAAATGCCAAAAAAATAAGTAAATGGAGTAGTTTACTGATACTATTCACACAGAGTATACGAAAAAATTGTTAATAAGGTGTTGTCCACACATCAAGTTTTTGCATTTGCCAATTTTACCAAGTTCTGTGAAAAAAAATCCAAACAAAGCAAATTTGACCCGCCATGAGCAAAATATTACTGCTGGTTCAAGAAACCTTAATTTAGTTGTGTGGACAGTATGTTCTCCAGTTTGGGGAATGCCATCTTGAAAGTGTACAAAAAGTCTTTTTCAGTAATTTGCGTTATTACATTTTGATGACCCAAAGCGAAAGGTAAATAGTGCAGATTACTGTCATATTTTGCTGACAATTTCTTCTGCAAAGAAATTCCGATCTTTAAAAGTATCCTACATTTTCGCTGGACAGGGGTTAGATAATCAAAATGTACCAGTAATCGGTAATTGTCTTTCAAATATCTGGCAATTTTTTTAGTGAAAAAATGCATGATCCAACGTGTTAGACTTGAGTATACGCTTGTACAAAGACCATCATTATGATGGTCTTTGTACAGCAAAAAATTCAAGTGAATTCTATGAATATCATCAGACATCACCCGCAAACAAGAGAGAGTCTCCGGTTGGGCAAGTTCAAATTATTAAAGAGCATCTGAAGTCGGAATTTATAATTTGTATATTTCGTAAAACACGATATAATCTATTTCCGTAAAATTAAGTTGAACACCAATTCAATGCTATTTTGTAGTGATATGCAAATCGAAACCAGCTTGAATTGTTGTGTCTTCACAATTCAATACACGGAGCGTGGATCCATTGTCTGTGACCAATTTTATTTTGCAGAAATATTTTATATCGTGTTGTAAGTGCATAAAATTAACGCCAAACTTTCTCCGGCATGATGTGGATTACCAGTCAATGAGTTAAAAGCACATACGGGCTCGTTCAAGACCGACCTAGGTTCCCTACTTCTGACTTGGGTACGTACGACCATTTTTTTTTATGAAAACCAAACACCTTTTCAATATCATGGAATATTTATGGGGACTGGTTTAAGTATACTACTAACCAGGAAATTATTTTCTTTCAAATGAAATAATAAATCTTTTCGACCCCTAATGACTGAGGCGTCGTGGCGTGCGCCTGAAATCAAGCTGTTCGGGACAGACTTGGATTAGTTCCTGCCTGTGGGTTCGAAGCCTGGTCACATACCGTCTTTCGGATGGAGACGTTAAGATGGCGATCCTCTTTCTCTCTTCTTCTTCTGGCGTAAATATTCAAATTTGAATGATACACGCCTGTAAACTACATCCTTTCCTTTCCTTTTTTAATTCTGGATGATATCGATTTTCTGCAAGCGGCTGCAGTATATACATTTCTTTTAGAAAAAAAAACTGAGAATATAAATGTCCATATGGATATTATAACCGCATAATTATCGACAACATGATAATAGTTTAAATACGCACATTCTAAAATATGTTATTTTTGTCGGTCGCATTTAAACCTAATTTTCAATCGATCTGACAGGGATCTAATTACCTCCGTTTATGATGGAATTAAAGGGGAAAACCGCCTCCTTGTTGGTTTCATACACGTCATCAGTGACGTAAGAAGCAAGAACGTCGTAATTTTGAAGACAAAATCCGTCTCCGTGCGAACGCAAGCCGACACCGCAGATGCTTGCGACCCCCGCCGTATTTGGACTGCCGTATACATGGATTGTGACGTCACTGGAATAGTCATAAATATTCATCGAGAGTGTGAAGACGCCGAAGTCTAGTTTGTTGATTTCTCCGTCACCTGAAGGAGCTATGTTTACGTAGGGCTGATTGAAAGTCTGTTCATGAGAGATGAAGAGAGAGAAAGAGAAAGAGAGAGAGAGAGAGAGAGGTGGGGGTGTTTAGAAAGAAGAAAACAAAACGATAAAAAATGTGTAAGGTACATATATTTTTAAATTGATTTTGCCGAAAACTTCACCTCATCAGTAAGCGGTAATTATACTTGTCAACATTTCTGTCGAGAAGAAAGAACCAGGACAAAATAAGGTACATGGGACATAATTGCCCTCCATATTAAACTGCGTTCGACTTGGTTGCAAGTTTTCCGGTATCTGAATGACCCCCCCCCCCCCCCCTTCCCCTCGTCTAAGAAAGTTGGGGGAATCACTGACTAGCCTGATCTGCTTATGGTAATAATAATTGATCAAAAGCTGCCCAAAATTACGATAATTGAAAATAAATCGTATTTTCATGGTGCTCGTTGTGCCATATAATTACGACTAGTATTTATCTTAAAGAGAACTGTTAAAACTGCTTATCCGATAATGGAGAGCTGTGGAGTAAAAATAGTATAATTCACCCCTCGCTCTCTGATTGGTTGCCCCTTACATCCTGTTCTTTCTTTCTCTCCACCTCCTTGTTTGTATTTTTTCTATATACTTTTGCGTTCACTTATTTATTTATTTATTTATTAATATTTTAACAGGATGCCCTCATAACAAGATGTTGATATCACGAGGGTTCCTGCAGAATAAAAAAGTACATGAAAATATACAATAACAAATCTCGGCAATCAAAATGATATATCAGTTATAATGTATACAGAAATATTTACACTATGTGATTAATAACAAAACTCCGCAAATTAAAATAGTATTGGTTGGTTAACTTGAACATATTTATGTTATTATTAAGAAGTAATTGATTCCTTATAATTTTGTTTATAATGAAGATTAATTGCACCTTTTATGTTACAGTCCTCTATATACTTACATTGGTGGGTGCGGGTTGCAGGTAATAACCCAGTTGGCCAACCCAGAGCAGGGCGCCGTTGCCGAACTCCACGCCTGCTGTGATCCACCGGAGCTCGGTGTCGCTGAACCCCGATCGGCTGTCGTTGAGCACGGTGAGGGCGAACTCGATGGTGATCGACGACGTCCCGTCCGCTGTGCTCGCGTTGTTGTTCGTCACGTTGCCCAGGCTGAGGT
>BQKZ01001803.1:42546-60002 GCA_036244855.1 Temnopleurus reevesii | reverse complement strand
CCCCCCCCCCCCCCCCCCCGTCTTTAATGATTTTTCCCAAGACTTCACTGCACCCTAGTGATCCACATCCTGGATCCGCCCATCTAAACTTCATTTAAAAATATTATTAGCCCTTACCTCATCAGCAACTGTCCTTCGAAACCGTTGATGAACCATATATTCATCGCCATCCATGCCCATGTCGACATTGACCTCGACAATGACTGTGAAATCATCTTCCGAGTACCGCTGATCGTCTGAATTCGATGCTCTAATCGTCACTGGGTGCGTTGTCGATGGATCACTGAGCAGTCTTTCTCGATCACGAATGCGAATTGCACCGTGTTCGTCAATCTATGTACAAAGTGGGTGTGGTTATGAAGATCGGACATTTTTTTGACATCGACATGGAAATGGTAGTTCTAAAGTTCATACATTATTTTGTGCAGGTTTCAGTCGAGGTCAAATTATTAGAGTCCTACATGTAAGAGAGGTACATATGCCCCTCGAAATATGAAAAAAAAAATGAAATTAATAAGACACTCTCGTTTTAAACGTTGTAGAATAAAGCATCGCGAAAGAAAGTTTATTTCCGATAAATACTGTTCATTATTTTTTCATTTCATTTGTAATTATTCGCGAATTCTTATATATAGAATAACATGACATGTATAGTCACTTGAATGTAATTTTTTTAATATTTTGGTTCAGAAATGGAATGATATAATAATTATTTCTTTTTTTTCAAACATGGATAAGATATGGAAACATTGGTAAGGAAACATTTTAACCAATCTAGAAGAAATAACTGTTTTTACTCATTCTCATACACACCGTTCTATGAAAATATTCTTATATTTGATTAAATCTGAGATATTTAGCATGAATTATTTATCGTTTAATGTCATCATGTTTGATGTGGTCAGTATGTGGATGGCATTTAGATAAATCCTTTTTCGTCTTGTGCTATTGAATTTGACATATTACTAAACATTAAATCCCTATTGTATAAAGATTTTTCCTACCTATACCTACCAGGTCGGCTATACTGCCGAGACAAAGATTTTACATGCATTAATTTGGAGAAAATTGCCCAATGCAACTGTAAAACGCAATCATCATCATTTATTTGATGGCCATGAATGATTAAAGTCCTTTGTCGAAACAAAGAAAAGTCCATCCGTAAATCAAATTGAGAATTTACCTTGAAAATATCGCTCTCTTTCCCGCCTCTCTCGTGTATGGAGTAGATGACATCGGCGCATGTGCAGACGGCCGCGCTGCATCGTACGTCACGGTCTTGATCCGTTGCTATGGCGTAACTAAGCACGCTCTGGGACGGCCATGATGAATCGTAGAGTTGGTCGCGGAATATCGTAATATCATTTATCGACTGGAGAGTAGGAGCGTGATTATTGACTGAGGGGGGTAAACAAAAGAGAAGTGGAAGATAATTGATGATGTCTATAAGAGCGAGAGAAGAAATGCTTGGAAGAAGCTGCATAACATGATCTTCAGAGGGTCTTTTTTTTGTTGGTCACATCGAGTTATATAAGTAGATGCATTCTGATTATAACTGTGATAACATAAGGGGTAAATTATTTCCATTCCATCCTCCGACTGACCCTCTAACATGACCCGACCTGGTTTTCTCTATACTTCTCACAAACATTGAAAAAAAACCCAGTAAAATAAGTAATAAACATGTGAAATATCATCTGAAAAAGGGTAATTTCAGAGGCTCTTTGGTTTTTCATCACTTTTCAAGCCTTACTTTCATCATGAATTGTTTAAATTGTGCTCGAAAAAAAATAACCATTTTTTTCTGACCTACCGCTTTCTTTTCACAAATGGCATTGGAGGTCAGCCAAACAACTTTTGGGCCATATCACAAGGGAAACGATCGGGCAGAATGGGGGCGCTCACGCGAGTCCAATATCTCCCCATGCACAAGTATTTAATGCAAGAAATAACACTTTGCTATATTTCTTGAATATTGAAGTAGGTCTAATGCTGGAGACAAGTGTGATAAACTTTTCCCCCTTTCTTTTATATCATACTATGCCAGAAGCACTCAAATATCTTATTGCTGCCATTGAAATTATTTTTCAATGATGAAATGAGCCATCCTGTATAAATATCAGAAATAAATAAATAAATTGATTAATTTTTTGTTGTTGTTGCTTTCTTCCATTTTGTATAAAGCTCAAAAGGAACAATTTTACGATCATACAGAGGGCTATATAGCCCAAAGTCAAAGTGGACATCTTTAAAAGCGATTTTGATTTTAGTATCACATTTGGGGGGCGATGAGCCTCTGCTAAAAGACTTTAATCGAGAGAGACGTTATCGGTGTTTCGTGTTGTCTTTGTGATGTTGTGTTTTTTAAATTTTGTGTGTGTGTGTGTGTGTTTTCTGTTTTACTATCATTATTGTATTTATATAATTATGTGATATTGTTGAATTGTTTTTTTTTTAATAATAAGATATTAAGAAAAAAGAAAGAAAAAAAAAGGTGCTTTTGATGACTCCGTGCCCCGTGACCAAAGCCTATACGGTAATAGAGTCATTGCAAAGAGTTAAATGGAGCTTTTTATTTTGTCCACTTTCTTTTTACGACATGTTCAAAGTGAATGCTCAAATTTTACCCTTCGATTACAGGTTAAAAAATTTGCTCCTGATCTTAGATGTCTCCAATTTCATGCTGGATTTATTTTTAAGGCATAATGCAAAGGGTCTACTCTTGAGCACTCAGCAAAGTGGATTTGTGCGCTATATTAATTGCATCTATTATCATTATTGTTATTATATAATATTGTTTACGTTTTAAAATGTCTCAACTGCCAGATTCTAAATGTATAACAGGGTACGTAAGATAAGCTATGAATAATATTAGGCTGCGAAATCAACGTTTAGTGATTAAAAAAGGATACAAGTCAATGATCTTCATATGCAAACTAACTCTGCAGGAATAAAGTGGCAGTGGTAAACTTATTCAATTGTTCATATGTATCTTGAAAGTGCCTGTATAACTTCCTTCTTTTTGCACTATACGGTTTTTTTTTAAATCAATATGAATATGATAACATAGGAAATATATTTTGATTCGAGTATTCTTTTTTTATATTACAAAATCAATATATGTGTGACAATGTCTTTAACCTATACCACTAAGATTGTGAAGAAAATTTCTTAGATAAATTAAAATAAGAGTACAATAATAATGATTCCATTCGGATTATGTTTTACTGCTATTTCGTAACATGTTCCTATATAGATGAGTGAATGTGTCTCATAATATGTTCCTGATTTTTTTTTCCTCAGAATACACCATGATATAACCCTGGCCATAATAGGAATAATTAAAACAAGAATCATCTTCAATTTGTCATCTGCAAAAATGTCAATATTAGCATTTTTAATTTCGCCCGGGCAAATATTGAGACAGTGCGAGTGCGAATGGTTGATATTAATATGCCAAATAAAAATGGCATTGGCCCGAATATTTAATTGTAGGAGTCTATGCTCGTGTTATGAATGACGTCATGTTTTGTGTTGTTTTCAGCAGTGCGCGGGAATCAGATCAGAAACAAATAAATCTAGCCGCTGATAACTAATTAAAAAGATCTCCACATTTCGAAACCACGAATAACATTTGACGCAAATAAATTTCGTATACCGCCTGCAAGGTAAATTGAATGCACTTTTCAGATTTTACCATTTTATCATGTACGATACTAGAAACTCGACCTTACGTCTTTATTTTTTTTCTATCTGCATTATACCGTATTTGATCGTCTAAGCAATCAAAAGAAGATTGAACAATACATTTTAATTGCTGAATATTTCAATTGTTTGAAATCATTAACAAATACTGCACGAAGTAGGTCTTGGTCTCTCCGTTAATTAACCTTTGTTAATTGCTTTATTACAAAGAAATACCAGATAGTTGACAATTTTTAGCAAACACTATCTTAGTTTTGTGTATGGTTGTAAAATGCAACTTGTGACTGGTGTCTGTTTCAAAAGCTGCCCGAACGACTCAGCGTACGACTGGTGACCACTTCCTGCTGTCAATTGTTCTTATGTCGCTAAGTTATCACCCGAAGAAGGGTTACCAGTGGTGCGCAGAAACCTCTACGAATAGTTGAAGAGCAAATTCAAGTAGTTTCATTATTCTGTTACTGTAATGAATTTATAAAATGTACCGATAGTAATAATGGTTTCTTCTTTCTTCTTTCCCTTTACAATAAATTGGGGGGAAAATAGTGATATTGACTACAGTAAGGATCTGAAGGGAATGTTTAAAATATTAATAAATTATTGCACTTCATGTCGTTTTAATCAGTTACTAGTCACTGTTGACACGAAAAGAATAAGTGCCCATGTGATCCTTTAAATTAATCCATCTGACTAGTTTATGAAAGAGATCACTCAAACGCTTTATGAAAATTGAGGCAGCCCCTCTTATTACAAGAAAATTATTTAGGAGAGGCAAATTTGAGGCAACTCAGACATTTGTGAGTAGACTTCCAAGACGGTGAATGAATTGAGGCAATTAAGTGCAACAATCGAAGGGTGTCTTAAGCTTTTGCAACAGGCTGCAATAATGATATCAAAATAATTCGCTGTATATACCAATTAACATTTTGTATCAGCTTACCATATTGATCACATTTTGAGCCTTCCCAGCATGGATTACAATGGCACACGCCGTCTTGGCACACCCCTCTGACGCAAGTTGACGGAACCAAACTGAAAACAAAATAAAGCAACAAAAAATCAAATGATTTCCGCATAATAATGAAACAATTATGTAGAACGCTTGATATGAAGTGTTTTCAAGCGCTCTGTGCATTATTACCCGGCTATAGCATGGCTAACATTCGGCGCTCACTGCTTTCAAGTAATTTCTTCCTACCGGTACACATTCACCTCACTTGGGTTGAGTGCAGCGCAATATGAATGAATATATCAAAAAGAGAGAAATGAATAAAGATGTGTATGTGCATGTTGCATACTTTAGATTACCAATTACTGTAAAAAGGGGTGAACAAGGACAACAGTGTTTGCTTGTTTTGATCTGCTTACATCTAATATTTGTTTTCTCTGTTTGTTTATTTTTCATGTTTTACACATTGAAGGATGAATACCAGATCAAGATCCTCCCAATGATCCGCCTCATCAAAAATGATTCTTTAAAAGAAGAGTCTGCCTAAAAATAGATTTTTTTTCCCAAGAGGAGCAGAAAAGTATGGTGAGCAGAACAAAACAAGTTGACGAACATGGAAAAAAAATTTTCTGACAAAGAAATATGAAATGAGCAAATCAGACATGTGGCTAATTTGATGACGTCTTGGATGCAGAACTTACCATCATTTTGTTTATATTATGGCGAAAATTCATAATTCGTACAGAAAGATTGTATCAATGTAAACATGTAAATTCATCTATCACGGATATCGTGATAGATTAACTATAGTTCAAATTTTGAGGAAAGAACACAATATAAACTATTTTTTTTTAATTATGTCGAACGCAAATTCAATTGTCCTTTGTAATGCTATTCAAATCGGAACTGGCTTGCGATTGTTGTGTCCGCACAGTTGAATACATGGCGTACGGTTCTATTTCTGTGGCCCACTTAACTTTTCGGAAATAATTTATATCGTGTTAAATTATATTTTAGGGAAAATGTAACATTTTATAAGTTTGATAAGAATACGATAAATATCTAAACATTCATAATTTTCTTATAAGTTGTCCGATTTTTCTCAAACTTTTTTGCTCTGTTCATTTCATTTTTCTGCTCCTGTTGAAGAAATTTTTTTTATTTTACAAAGACTCTTCTTTTAATTCTTCGAGTTGTGTCCCCATTCTACGGTATATCAGAAACAGGCTTCAGATTTATGCGTATCAATAAAGTAATTCATATTCTTACGTTAATGAAAACAAAATTCTTAATTGACTTTATATCATTACTCAGTAATTTTTATATGCACGGACCAGTTGAAATATTATGACATTGACTTTCCAACCTCGTGCATGAGATGATATATTTCTTAATGAAATTGTAGTTTTCTACTTTCAATTCCCTGTATAAATATATTGTTTGAGGGAGTGTTGGTTATCTTTGTGCTTCCCTTTCGTATTTTTTTGCAATGCAAACAAAAACGAAAATATTTAATGATATTTGATAGGTATCATATCAATTCTTTAAATTTTATTTCGATAACTTTCTATTGTTGTTATTTTCTTTTCCCTTTATTAAAGAAGTGCTTCTATCAAAAGCATTCACCCCTCCTCCCCCCTTAAGCAGGGCAATTGAAAAGCAATACATGTAAGATTTATGATAACATCATGCCGAATTCGCTGCCACATGAATACAATGCCAAGCGTTACCATGGCTACGGTAAACATCATGTATTACTCTCTAATGTTTGCCTGCCATGCTTATTTTTCCTGCGTATTTGCTTGAATTATTGACCCGAATTCATGCCTCGTAAGGCTACCACCAGACGCAAAACGTTGATGAATTTGTATACTGAGCAAATATTTTCTCTCGATATAAGCCTTGCATCAATATCAATTGATAGGAAGGCCTCAGGAGAGTGGCATATACACTGGAAAATGGAATATAATAACAATAATGAATAAATAAATAATGAAAAATTAATAAATAACGGGAATATTCTAGCATTCGGAATACCAGAAACATTCGTTTTTGTCCACAGCCTCAATTTCACAATGTCATTTGAATTTTCAGCGTCCCGCTATTTTTCTAACGGGTGACTATTCTGTTTTAGACAGCTTCATTGATTCGATCACACAATAGAAGTAGCCTTCTGTAAAAATATAGATTATTTTTTAATTGCAGGCCGTTTTTGTAATGATAATAATAGTAATAATAATAATGATAATAATAATAATAATGATAATAATAGACTAATGACAAGTTAGTAATCGCAAGTATCATAGGGCAACATGGCACAGTTCTAATCCTAGTCATAAAACCTATAAATACGGTACTAATGGAAAACTGTGGAAACTTTTAATTTGATGAGAAAAGAAACTGAACTTACATGGATATCAATTAGTGGGAATGGAGGGTCAATAATTGAAGAAGAGATAATTTAATACATAAAATTTCAAAATTTGACGTTCTCTGTATGATTACGTCGCCCAAAGTTGGTCTGAAAACCTGTTTTTATTTTGCAACAGAAGAATGTATTAATGATATTAATGTTAACCTTGTCTTGAAAGAAGATTTTTTTTTTTAATTTTAGATATTGAAGAAAAATCGGCAACTTTGTTATGACAGAGTTTAATTCCTATGTGCCTCCATTTAAAGGAGTGTACCTAAAAGTGTTAATGAAATGTTTCCCCCAAGGGTTCCAAGTTTGCATCAACTGAATTTGGGTTAAGTGGCCCCTAAGCCATCCATTCAAAAGAAACACTACGTTAACAGACAGTTTCACGCTTCTGCTATATGATTCTCCTTATAATAAATGGTATTTTGTCATGCAAGTCAGATGAAATTAAGTAACAGGTTGAAAAAGGAGCAGTATGGGAGCAAGAGCCAAGCTAAGTGAGCTCAACAAAGTGTGAAATATGCATTAATGTTGCATGAAAGCAAAATATTTGCCAACTCTTAAGGTGTGTGACATAGATAGGCGAATAGTGATCGTCTTTTAGATGCTCCTTTAAAATTCAATTAAGTGTGACAAAATGCAATAATGTTGTATGAAAATAATGACGCTAATAGGCGAATTCTTATTATGTATATATATGTATATAGTATATCATATAATATACTCCTCACATCTTCTCTACACTGCAAAAAAATGTTGATTCTACTCAATTTAATTTCTTAAACAGATTGCATCAATTTTCTTGAGTACAAATAACTTTTTTTTAAATAAAACAACCTTCTGGATTATTTGTTTTCTTATGTTATGTATAATAAAATTTACTTAACTATTTCCAGAAAATTACATCTACTTAACGCTCATTTGCTAATTTTACTCGGATGAATTGAGTATAATCAACAAGAACATCAATCTCCAAAGTAATTTCTATCGATTTTTTTGTATTAATTGATGCATGAATAGTGATCGTCTATTAGATATTTTAAAGTGTGTGACTTTAATAAGCAAATACGTATTGTGTGTGGACGTAGCACATCCCACTGTTTATTTCCAATTCCACCTCCATTTATTTTATTTTCAGTACAATTTTGTTTTGTTTTATGTATTTTGTGAAGAAAAAATTATATTAAAAATGTACACAAAAAGCACAAAGACTAAACATTTTTTTAGATATTTTTACCCTTCCACAAGGCTCCCTTATTGAAGAAACAAATAATTCATTTACATCGGATGCTTACATTTGAGAGCGAAAGGTTTACAAAATAAAAAAAAATAATTTCATTTATGAATTAACGTGTCTTATGGGGTGTTGCTCAAAAGTTGCAATCGATCGAAAGTTGCAGTTGATCGGAACGCGCCGATCAAATTCAATGTTTCATGCGCGTCTTGTTAAATGCGCATACCGTGCGCGAATAAAAATGCGCGTTACAATTTGCAAAGTTGCAGTTGATTTGCAGTTGAGCAACACCTCCTTAGACGCAAGTACTAAATAATTATTACAAAATTAATGCAAACATATATTTCTTCGATGTACGATATTAGACTAAACAAATTTGTTAAGCCTGGTGATGATGATCATATGTTTATATTTTGGTTTTTAACGACCAACATTTCAAATCATGATAGACCTATATCCTTGTGAGAATATGATCTGGGCCCCGTAACATAAAGCTCTGCAATAAATCGTACGATTGATATCAATCGCTAGTCTATGGGAAATCATGCACAAAAGTTTGCGATTGATCGCAAAGTTGCTTTATGTTACAGGCCCCTGATCTTGCGAAACTGTATCACATCGATCGAAATCGTGGCCAATGGGAAAAAAATGTTCAATAATTTTGGTTTGGCTTCTGCTCATTTTGATATGAACATCTAGGTCTTAACAAAATGTAATTGGAGCGAGCAGAATACATTCTTCGATTCTATATAGTTACAACAAAAAGTATGCTTCCCTTTTTAGTACAGTAATTGGGGTTTCCAGACACAAAAGTTTGCTCAAATATTGCTTGTGAGCTAGCATTTGTATAAACAAAATAAAGATCTAGCAAATGCTGCAAAAGTTTACGCACGTTTTGCAAATATCAAAATGCCATGTTGTACTCTATTCATTTATTTATCAATTTATCAATTTATTATTCATTCATCTTAAACGGCCAAATTGCACATACCATTGATAATTTATATACATAAAATACTTGCATTATTGTATGAACATACATTTTAAGGGGATACGTCGAAAAAAAAATATGGCATTTACAAGTAGTTTCAGAGGATTTATTTTGTGTGCATGTTGATCGTAATTGATCGTAATACGTCACTGTCACACCAGTCTTGAAATCTGTCAATGTAGATTCTCAGATATTAATTTCTCAAGTAAAATGCGCTTCGCAATTATTTCGCGAAATTAATTCAAATTTTATGTTTTTCCCCAATTTCTAAAGATTGTGCTCTCCAAACGCTAGAAAAATACTAGGTAAAGTGCGCAAGACATGCTTGAAAAGCAGTTGATATGTGTACCTACACTTTTTTCACACAAAAAAATGAAATAAATAAATAAATAAATAGTAAAGCTAGATTACCCGTCCATCATACATTAAAAATATAATTTATTTTATTTTTTCGAATATCATATAAGAAACACTTGCAGAAGGAGACTGAAAATATTCAAATATTCTCTATAACGTTCAGTTCTCTGTATGCGATAACCGTGCTTATTTTCATTTCTCTATTTGATTTCAATGGAGAAACAAATGCATATTCCAAATATAGGAAAAAATTAATTCAGTTCGAATCTGACCAAACCATATAACATGGCCCAGCAGAAACGTTTGAACTATTGAATATCGCACTACCATGGCAACCATTGTGTGGTTATTAATTTCCAATTTCGGGTCTTAATTGACATGCAACACAATGGCGTCGTGCGCATTCGCTTTTCATTAACCATCGTGCCCGCAGTTGATATGAATCGATCTGACATGTATCGATTTTGTTCACTGCATTTATTGTTTATCATGAATACCCCAGAGATGCTTTGCTCTTGAATTTGAATACAAATACTGTGCTGTCTTTATTAGGATGTGTAATTTTCAATGTTTCAGGCTGAGAAATGGTTTATCATATTTTCCGTCCTTACCCTTAGTTGTGAATTAAAACGGAGTGTAAGAAGGGGAGAGGAATTTTTTAAAGATAAAAAAAAAGACGGAGAAGAAAAGGAAGGAGCTATTAAGAGTATAGAATTAAGTGAAAAATGGTGATGATTAAAAACGTTAATCACATAAAAAAACGAAAACGAACAATAAGATAAAAAATTGAAACAAACGAATAATGAATACGAAAAGAAAGAGGATTATAGAAGAAAGGGTAAATAAACAAATGTTAAACAATAGGATCTAAATGAGGCCGAATGAAAAGAAGAAACTGAGGAAGAGGAAGAAGAGAAAAGAAGACGGAGAAGAGTTAGAAGATGATGATAATAATACTAATTATACCACCCTGTAATGATAATAATAGTGAGAAGAATAGGAAGAAGGGGTGGAGGAGGATAAATAGTCATGATAATGATGATGATGATAATAATAATAATAAAAAATAATAATAATAAAGATAATAATAATAATAATATTAATAATAATAATAAGAGAAGGAAGAAGATGAACCATGCGCCCACCAAGAAATTGGAGCCCCGGGGGTGGACCAATTTGATATTTTGCGCCCCCACCCCCGTCTTTGAGGTGCTGACAAACAATAAAAAAAATAATACAATTGGCGCCAATCCCATCATATTTGGCTCTCTCGATGGAAGGGGGTGACGGGGTTGATAATCATAAAAAATGGTTATCGTCTAATATTTGGCGCCAGTTTAACCTCAAATTTAGCTCCCCTAGCTCTGACCCGGGAATAATGTGCCCACAGACCCCCGCCCTCCCCCTCCCTCCACATGACCCACTGAGAAGAACATGGAGAATATTAGTTGTACTTACCTTGAACAAGATTCTTGTCTACATCCCTCGGGATGTTTGTTGAGATCACACGCATCATCCTCCGACTTGCCTCCATCTACCAGTATACATAAAACTTAATGCACAAATGAAAGGAAAAAAAACATTTGTAAAAATTTCTTGTGACAGCAAATAAACAGAATGCTACGCGTTTGTAAATAATACAAATATTGAAATATACATTAAATTAGATTCAATAAAACTTGGTTCACAAATGAAAGAAAATAACAAAATATATTTATAAAAAATTCTTGTAACAGCAAATAAACATAATGTTACGAGTTTGTAAACAATAAAAGTAATGAAATGTACATCAAATTAAATTCAATAAAACTTGGTTCACAAACGAAAGAAAATAACAAAATATAGTTATAAAAATCTCTTGTGACAGCAAGTAAACAGAATGCTACGAGTTTCTAAATAATGAAAATATGAAATATATATAAGATTAAATTCAATAAAAGACGGTGGTTAAATGTTTACTGATGTCCATGTAAAAAAAAAAAGAATTTCTTCAAAGGGGAAGATATGAATAAAAGCCAGTCAAATACTAGTATAATATTGGACGAAAGTCGGGATGTCACTATAGTAATGATTGATTTTTATTCCATCAATAATGCATTCCTTATTATCAGAGGCTGAATTACAAACGATTTTACAGAATTATGACAAATACAATAAGGCACAATGATATTAAATAAAGTTGTTTAAAAAAAAAAACTGCACACAAACATAAATCGTTATACTCATAAAATGAAGCCCCAAATCGAACATTACTAGATATTCATACTGGTTGCTTTATTATTTGTCTTTTGTTGAGGCTCTTTTGTCAAGCTGACCTTTCATCTGCGATTGAGTGAATTGATTCGTTATGATTCGACATTATTAAACTCTTGTAATGAACGCACACAGGATAAACATGAATTGGTTAAAGATATGAAGAACAATGATCTATTCCCATTTTCAATGATAATTAGAGAATATGCTTTTATTATCTATTTCATCATTTGCTATATACTACGTTCATTTTCTGTTATCTATAAAAGTAAATAATTTTTTTCATCATATGAATTTCATGTATGAAATTCGATTTCACGACTTTTAAAGCATTAAAAAAAAAGATGCACAATGATCAAATTGATTGATCCCCCAAATAAATTGCTTTGTAGGGATTGAGATGTGAGCTCTATCGATGGAAAACTTAGGGGGTATTGTTCAAAAGTTGCAGTTGATCGCAAGTTGCAGTTGATCGGAATACGCCAATCAAAATCATTGTTTCATGCGCGTCTTGTAAAATGCGCGCACCACGCGCAAATAAGAATGCGCGTTACAATTTGCAAAGTTGCAGTTGATTTGCAGTTGATTTTGAGCAACACCCCATAAGAATAGCTTAGATGGTAAAGAAGGATATAGAAGCAATTTTACTTTACGTATTGATATCAGATAAGACTCTTAAATTGTCAGGAATGAAATTCTGAAATAGCGATTCAAATTGACATAAAACTGATTTATTACAGACAAAATCTGCTCTCAGCTTTGCTCCCATACATACTGAACGAAAATTTGGGCCTGATTATTAAAATATGGAGAGATTTTGACTCGAAGATGTCTGGCACCTTGTTTTAGTTCATTGCCCGGATCTAAATTTGGTCACAACACATTTATTTCCGGGTAATTTGACATTACATTTAAATGGAAAGTCATTATATCCATATTGTGACGTAATGATATAATGATAATATGTAGAGATATTTCAGCCACATATAATTATGAAGACGCATTTTAGAGTGTTTTGTATTTTTTTTTAAATCTCAAGTGCATTGTTTCAGGTGGGATGTATTGACATTCGTAATTGTTAACGATATACCAAAGATAACTGGACCCGATGGTTTTGTCAAGATGTACCATACGTTAGGGAAATACATTTTTATCGGAGGTTATGACGTAGTAGGGGGTAGACATGCTCGCGTTTTCAAATTCAATATTCAATTATTTCACCCACACAAAATATAGAAATATCATAAACATTACCTGATAATCAGTTATGTTGTTGGTAGTATATGTATTTCTTATTATGTTTTTTTTTTTGCGTAATTCTTATCAGACTATCTTACAATCTCTGCACTTTTCTGCATTTGAAAACGTAAATAGTCGGTATCTTAAATCTCATGTTTGATTTTTGAACAATTATCATTTAAATATTTTATACAACATTTTCTGTAATTTTGTTTAATTGATGCTTTCTTGAAATTGTAAAAAAAAATGATTTTTTTTTTGTTATCTTGAGTGTTATTGAAACGGGGAAAAATCAATATAGCGGGGCCTGGTCGTTTGGCTACGGTTGTTTGACGCTGACTGATGTGAGAAAAGAATACCAAAAATGGGTGTCTTGGGCGTTATATTCGAAAGTGAGTCACATTTCGCATTGTAAGTCTAGAAGACAGATTTAAGATTAAACATTTATTTTATTTCACTTGTTTAAGATCTACCGAAGATAGCTATTAGTGCTGATTTTATTAAAAGCTTGACTATAGCATCAAGAATTTTATTCGTCAAGACGTAATACGCGTGCTATGCTATTGCGCCATATTGCATAAATTTCAGCTCTACTGGAACTCAATCGATCAATTATTTACGATCTACTGAAGATAATAGGACTGGTCGAATTTGCCTAGAGTTGACTTTAATTATATATTTATGTATTTATGTATTTAGTAGGGTAGCTCAGTCAGTAGTCTTAGCACTGAGATCTTTGGAGTTCCTACATCGTTAGGGATTGACATTATCAGATGCTATAAATCAAATTTGACTGAGGCGTCGTGGCGTGCGCCTGAAATCAAGCTGTTCGGGACAGTCATAGACTTGGGTTAGTTCCAGCCTGTGGGTTCGAAGCCTGGTCGCATACCGTCTTTCGGATGGAGACGTTAAGATGGCGATCCTCTTTCTCTCTGCTTTTTCTGGCGTAAATATTCGGAATTGAATGATACACGCCTCTGAACTACACCCTTTCCTTTATACCATTCATGCACGCACCGATATGGGTATTGGGGTTCGGTTCGAGCCCTTGGTCAGAGTTAGGAGGCGCCAAAGATGCGGTAAAATGTGCGCCAGAATTGTCGACGGGGGCTCTTGATTTTGGCTGACGAGTTTTTCTTGATAGTCCCCGACGATGGTGGTAGTAGGGGGGGGGGGCAGATGGAAAGCTTTTTGGGTAAGCTTTTTGCTTGCTTATCAGCTCCTCGTGGGGGTGGAGTAAAATTTCACATTGGTTTTAGCTCCTGAACTAAAGCAGTTGAAAAAAAAATTGTCTGTCATTGGTCACTCTGTAAACTGGTTTCTATTCGCATCGCCCATGTTAGTTTTGTACATATGCCTATGGGGAAAATGTCTTCATTTTGTACACAGCCCTATGGAAGACCGAAATCTAAGGGCGTCTGTCGGGCCCTCTCCACCACCTAAATCATCTTGCGTTGCCCATTCATCTACTCTTGACGTAGGTGTTGTGCGATTACGTTTCCAGCTAGTCTAGCCGATTAATTTTAATCATTTTACGCCCCTCCCATGGTCACATCCACCACATAGGACATGCCAGACGGCTCACTTGTACGATTTTTTGCATCCATTAACATTAAAATTGGTTACCTTTCCAGCTAGGCTGATCCTTGCTAGCTGCCGGTCTATTAGGCTATGAAGATTTCCTTTTACTTGTTTACGGTCTACCGTAGATAAGTGGATTGTTTAGGGTTAAAAAAGGGTCCCGACATCGGCTCCGCGAACCTTGCATATGTGATTTTTTTTCCGGGGATGTTTCTCATTTAGCTCTTCGTACTCTACACACAAGTGGGGACTATTTCACAGGTGCTAACTTGGCAACAAAGGGGTCATTGAGTGCAGGTCATGCGCAGAGTCGTGCGTACCTCTACAAACAACATTGTAAAACATTCTAGCTGCCATTACATCATGCTTGAATACACGTTTATGCAAATACTGTCGCATAATCTGAGCCTTCATTTGTCTTCATTACATCATGATGCCGATATACATATAAGGACTGCGGAGCGCTTTGGAAAGAGGGGGCAATCGCTGATCTTTTTTTTTCGAAATATAATCGACTGGCATACTTCTTTAATGTAAAAGTCTTTTCAATGGCATCCCAAAATTTAACCATTTTAATTTCGCCAATAAATATTCAATTATATTGGTTAGAAAACGGAAGCTGAAAACACCTTGTTTAAAAAAAAATATTCAGTCCTCGATGATTTACATTATGTTCAGTAAATGCAAGTCGAAATACACATGATAAGGTGTGAAATGTATGTTTTGAATATAATCTGTATGTGATAAAACACTTAGATAATTTCGAAAAGTAGGGGTTCGGTTTGTAGCCTTTTTGCCTTATTGACACCCAGAACAAACATTTTATGTATCCTGGCTAGTGTTCAGCGGTCGCTCTTAAAGCTAAGAAATGTTTTGTAGGAACGACTGGACAAGAAATTATACCAGGTATATAATCTATTGTGCTAAAACTAATTGAAAATTTAGCAGTATCCAAGATGATGATCAATTCGTTATGGTTCTTAACCCCAGGAATGGTGTGATGAAATACCACACAGGAAAGATCTGAACATTATTGCTAAAATAACAACATGCATTAATACTCAGAATTAGCCAACAGCAGGCCGTGACGAGAGTGACCGCATGTTTCTTTTCTATTATATAATTTTTTACTTCATTTTACTCCACAGCTCTCCATTATCGGATAAGCAGTTTCAGCAGTTGTCGTTATTTATATAATTTTAGTTATAAAAGTCTAAAACCTTTGGGCTCGGAATTGACTTGAAATGTCTGCCCCCGCATCGTCAAATGCTGCATGGTTCCATAGGTTACTGGGACACTAAAATATCACAAAATTTTCCCCTTTTTCTTCCTAAATCATCGAAGAAATTATCACATTTTCAAATGATTCAATAGCAAGAACAACCCGTACTTACCAGTTAATGATATGGCTATCAATAGCCAGACGGTGGAAGCAATAAATCCCGTATGTTTGCCCATTGTCGTCTGCTCAGCAACTGAACCACTTTCGCTTGTCACATCCGAGGATATTTCCCGCCAAAAATAAGTGTTCTTTAATCAAAAGACAATACTACATGCTTGTTCGGTCCAAATGGCTGAAATGAATTTGTCTGCTTAACATATTTTAGTAGGAATAGCGAGTTAGTTTCATGCTTGGAAGCAATATTTCGAATAATCATCCATGCACGCTTAAAACTGGAGTCGATATCAATTTGTCTATCGTTGCACGATTCTGTCGTCAGAGAGCAATCGAACACATAAAATTGCGCGCGCTCGAATGCCTCGTAAATTTCATTTTCTCTTCTCCGGATATGAGGGAAATTGAAGCAGGTATTGTGACGTAGTATGACAAACAATAGCTCGGATCGAGGCTCTGTGTCTTTCACTCTCCCTCTCTTTCTCTCAGCTATTAAATTGGAAGATCAATACTATGAATGTCAATCGAGTCGCCTGCTCGCTGTCATCGAAGCGATTAAATTACGATGGAAGAGGTATGATATATCAGTATTACCATGATACTTGCCCTGGGATGAATCGGTAAGCCAACTGCATTCTGATTTGCATAATGTCTGATTTCATTATGGTTATTAGATGTAGCTGTGAACAAGAATGGTTTTATGGGGCACAGTGTTTGATCAGGGAGGCATGAACAGTAATGTGGGATGCATAGGTTGAATGTAATCATGCGCGCTTTATGGGGTGGGGGATGGTGGCGCCGTTAAACAGATAGTGGCTTGCTCAGACTACGTCAACAGGAACGGAAAAAATGATGATGACATTTTCTTCCTTTTCTTCTTTCCTGTGTTAGCTTGCTTTATTTTTATTTTGGTTGTCAGGCCGTCAGAGATCAGAAGTTAACCCCTCCTCGCGTGCCAAATCTTATGTGCGCATGATTACCGCTTTCATCCTTAGCCCCCCCCCCCCCCCCTCCTCCTTTCTCCTAATACCTCTCCTCTCTCTTTGTCTATTCTATTCATATCTATATCTCTCTCGCTCGCTCTCTTTGTCTATTATTTTCATTATCAAAATCTCTCTCGCTCTCTTTCTATTTGACCCTCTTGTCTTTGTGCACACCTGTTCTTAGAGAGCAAAATTAAACTCGGAAATTTGGGTTGCGTTTCAAAAAGCTGATTGTAAATCAACGCATGTCTCTACGAACAACTGGTGACCCCTTCCTGCATTGAATGATAAACTCTTTGTCGATGATAACCCTTGGATGGTTGCCACATAATAACACCCCCCCCCCCCCCCC
>BQKZ01001803.1:19117-41574 GCA_036244855.1 Temnopleurus reevesii | reverse complement strand
TCATTTCTTTGTAACCACTGAAGCAAATCTCCTGAAATTTTCACCAGATATAGGTGAATAGTTATATGTTTGACATGTCAAACCGCATTCATTTTCATATTCATTTTCAAAAGTTATTAATCCTGAAAGCCCCGTTGTCATTTTTTGGGGGGATATATGGTATGTTGAGGAAAAAGGAAAATGGCTTTATAACATACGTCGCCTAATTATGGGAAAGAGTATATCATGTTCCTTCTGAGAAAATTGAGAAAATGTTAAATTTTCTGTGAGATATGACAAAGAGCCCATTATCAAGTGTTGCCAATTTTCAGAGCGAAACATGATTTACAAGGAAATGAAAATTAGTGCAATTTTTATCACTCCTAGTGTACATGCTGTTCAAATTATTCTTCTTCTTTTTTTAAATAGTAAAATATTTGAAGTTGACTTCCCCTCAAACATTTTTTTATATCTCCTTCACCTTACTAAATCCCATTTCTATATACGGATACTTGATTTGGGGTAACGTATATTTCTTTGTAGTTGCATTCTTCATGTTACTAATTATCCCACAGTTTGTAAAAGTAATTTAACCGGATAAAAATTACCAATCTATTGTAAATTTTGTTTAATTTGATTAATTATGATAATAATAATAATAATAATAAAAATAGTGGCTACTTGTATAGCGCACAGGTCCATAAATTTGGAGTGAGAGTAGACATTATGTTCTCGTGTAATTTATTTTATTACAAATCCCATTACTATTTAAACCTGTTCCGATAGCTCGATACAGGGGCATTATAATATTGTTCCACTTAATTGTTACGAATACAGATTGATGACCCGTTAAATGTGATTCATATTTTGTCTAGGAGAAACGACACTTCAATGAAGACACGCTCTGTAAACGAACATTTTATACATAAATTAAGGATTTATTCCCTTCGTCATTGTCTAATTAATTTGTATAACTTACATGATACAGTGCGAGTCAGAGTCCTTTGCTACCTGTTATAACTATAAATGATCAAATCAATATAACCCTCTGTGATCCCTTTGTCTTGAGGGGCTTTTTTTAAGTGATAATCGGTGAGCAAAGAATTGAGACAGGTTGTGTATTTACATTGAACATGTTGAAACAATTTTAAATTGAAATGTAATGTTAATTAAATAAAATACAAAGCAATATCTAAATCTGGACACAAAGAAAATGTGTTTCGTGTTCCATGCAAAATTTGTTTAGCAATCACGCTTTGTTGTAATAATATGTTGTATATTCAATGTAATTTTCATGATTTATTCGTGCAACAATAATGGATTGAAAATTTAATATGCTATTTCATTGAATTCTATATTCAAGATCACCACAATGTTCATTCTGTAGACTAATCTTATGTCAGTGGCATCATTTGTATAACAATTTATCAATTACATCGATGAATGAATTAAAAAAATCTCTGGAGTTTACTGCCCACTTTAATTATAAAAAATAGCATAGAGCGGCATTTCAGCCATATTTCAACAAATTGTTATACTGCATAGACTATTCTATGTCTACATTTTTTCACAGTAAGACTTGTTTTTACAAAACATTTACATTTATACAATTGGCACGTTATATAGAAATATATATTTATAAATCATTTGTATACCCTAAACAAAATTAATAGGCACAACATTCACATTATTGATCCTCAATAAAATTGTTTTTATATAAATAGTACTTACTACTTCTAAGTTTTCAAGGTTTTACATTGGTCCTTTTTTCATCAAAATACATTAAAATCAACATTCGCAATTATTCAAGCAAAATTTGGTAACGTAAATTCTCTCCCACATTACAACATTGCTTTATCGTCATATACTGAATATACAGCACTGATTTCATCCTTTTACGGAAATCAGATCTAACTTAATTCCTGCAATACTTCAGGACAAAGTAGATATTTATGAATTGTCAGATTAGAATATCTAAATTCTACGCAAAACATGCGAATATAAGTTTGGCTGCAAATACGAATTTGGCTAAAATGCATAGTGAAATAATATGCATTCAAGAGGACATACAATTGCCATCACTGTTTGTTAATGTCTGACATACTTGCAGCAGTGGATATTCATGAAAAAAATTTTTTGGGGAAATGTATTCATAAACATTTTCCAGTAAAAGATCCAACTCTTGCTTTAATAAGAAGTGAGTGCAAAACATCTTGGATTATTTTGAACAATTATTAAACAACACATCGATTGGTAACGTCTTCTAATTCTACGCAATTAGAATTAATTATATTAAGAAATTCTCTTCTCTTGCACAAATTTGATTATATAAAATCTCTGACACAACAGGTTAATATTTAAAACCTTATTCTAAGAAATTGTTGTTTTTGTTGATTTCAATTTCAATTTTTACAAAAGTGATATGTATCTTCCTAACGTATTTCTTATATAGGTTTCTATAATCTACCTGAGACAATTCAATACTACAGCGAAGAAGCGACAATGAGCCGTGGTCAATCACGATTTCGGCTGATTACGGATAGCCCCATTCGCCAACCAACGTCCAGTTCGAAACCAGTGTCGTGTTCATTCCATCGTAGTATATTTCACGCTGGAAGAGTCCCGACTTGGCACCTGATAAGGGGTTAAGATGAGGAGAACAACATAATTATGTAAAGAAGTGAGAGATGAAAAGGTGTTTCATGATGACTACACGATATACATGTAGATACATCGTAACATACGTTTGCCTTGTCTCGCGTTTTGTAATTATTGTGATATTTTTGGGGCCGGTAACACAAAAGATGTCGTATCTGTATGATACATATTTTGCCATAGACTTACGATTAATATCTATCATAAGTTTAATTGTATATTTCATGTTACAGGTCCCAGATCCGGCAAATCAAATCTAGAGTTGCACATGTAAATAAACCTTTACGGAGCGTCTCCCTCCAAAAGATGTCGCAAAGTGACCTTTTTATGTATATTTCCCATCTTTGCCATATTCCTGAAGAGAATTTCTTTCATTGATGAATGATCTTTCATTACATTATGAATGTCGGTCTAGCGAGTACTTACATTTTATATGAATTTCTCACACGAACGCTGTTCCACAATTTTATTCTGTGAATGATTTGACAAAACCTCACAGAGCAATCAAATATCTACAGCGTCACTTTTCTCAAAATCAAGACGTTAAAGAACACATTACTAGGAAGATTACTTATTTATTTGTTCTAAATTTATTTGTTGTAAATTACATTTTTCTGATGTAAAATTGATAAAAGAAACTATATATAGACACCACTCACCTGCCCACTCCCTATACACACTTGCGAGCGTCACATTATTCAGCGGCTCAGCCATCGTCGTCATGCTGTACTCCCAATAGTCATCGGCTGGTTCGTCCTCCATATCGTCCCACGGTACGCGCATCGTCTCGATCACGCGCCCCGGTTCATCGAGGAGATCGAAGTAGAAGTCGGGGTTGGTGCTGAAGAAGTTATCACCGAGATCGGTGCTGATGACGACAGCGTCTTCGTTCTGCGAGATGCCGTAAAGCTCGCTTGTCTCGTTGTGCACACCTAGCACGTTGGCCACGTTGTTGTCCATCACTATATTGTGGATGAAAGGCGAATGAATCATAGTTGTCAAATATGTTTGTCAAATCTAGTTTTCTACTTATTTTGCTTTTACGAATGCACGTTGGGTAAAATTACTCAAAATTTGGTAACGTATCTACAGTGCATTGTTGGGCAAATCGCAAAGTTCTTAAAATGTTAGGTAAAATTGCTCAAGGTTGTGGAACAATATGCATAGAAATGTCTTGAGTTCATTATTTTTGGTATTTATTTGTTGATATTTTGCGATCTAGTTTGAGAACCTTCTTGTTCTATATAACTCTGTGTTTGTTTAACACGTCTTTTAAAACAAAAAAATTGATTATCGTTATCGGTTATTGATAAACAATTTGAGGACCTTCGCTCTGATATAAATGATTTTTAGAAATTGTTGTATTTCTAAGCCCTAGTTTAGTTGTCCTGAGTTTCCATGGTTATAGAATAAGGAGATCGTGTTTTCGAATTCTGACGGAGTCGTATCAAAGTCATTGACGGTCTAAGAATGAATAAAAGTCATAATGATTATATGCACATACGATTGAACAAGTAAGTTTATTTGGTTTTCCTTCGTAAATTAGTTCGGATATTATCATAAATTTGTTATTACATTAAGACTGGAATAAAGTTGATTATGAAAACTAACTATACATGATATGGCTCTATGTTACATTTCATTTTTACCTTCCCATGTTGTGCCATTATCCTTGGTATATGAACATCGTGTTGGGCCGCTGTAAAGGAAACACAAGAGAAATAATTACAATCATTAAAAGATAATTACAGATCATATTGGCTGTGAAATGTACTCATGTGGGCCAAGCAAAGGTCGGTATTTCACGTATGTTACACCAATTTACGAACGACTATAGTTTCTTATGCTTAATGATAGAGTGTAATACCTAACATACTCCTGTCTTAACTTTAAGAACGACAAAAATACATCCCAATTAGGAAACGTATCATTAGAGTTGTGTTTCATAAACTTGTTCGTAAATCTACGCACGACTCTAGGAACGACTGGTGATGGAAAGGTTCACCGGCCAGTCGTTCGTAGAGATGTGTGTACCTCTGAGAACGGCTTGGTGAAATATAACCCATTTCGTTTTGAAAATTTAAATGTTTTTCTTAACGACTGGACCCTGTTATTACACTGCAAAAACTCTGGTGTTAAATTTAACACCAACCGGAATCTATATCTGACAACACCAGAAAAGTGTTAAAATAACACCAGTTTGGAATCCATTTGATATATTTCAATACCAACTGGTGNAGATCGAAGTAGAAGTCGGGGTTGGTGCTGAAGAAGTTATCACCGAGATCGGTGCTGATGACGACAGCGTCCTCGGTCTGTGAGATGCCGTAAAGCTCGCTTGTCTCGTTGTGCACACCTAGCACGTTGGCCACGTTGTTGTCCATCACTATATTGTGGATAAAAGGCCAATGAATCATTATTTTTTTGTAGAAAAAAAGAAAAACAAACAAACAAACCCGGCAATAACAACAACTATTATATTACCTTGTTTTTAAGATTACATTTAAAAAACAGTTGGTTTAAATTGCTAATGATTGGGGCAATTTCCATACAGTTGGGCAAAACGGTTTTTGTTTGCTTGTTTGTGTAAAACGTTGGTTAAAATCATTCCAGTTTCGGGATAACATTGAAATATTTTTGTATTAAATTCTTTCCAATCGATGGGGACTTTTGGCTTGTGTGTATTTTAGCAATCTAATTTGAGAAATATAACTCTTCTGTTCTTTAAAAAAAAAATGTATTTAGTGTAAGTGGTTGTCCTTCGTAAATTGGTTCTGATATTAATCATAAATCTTAGGACCGAAACTAAGTTATACACCAGTAAGAAAACTTACTATTCATGATATGGTTATATGTTACACCATTTAAATGAATGCAATATCGATTTCATTTTTACCTTCCCATGTTGTGCCATTATCCTTTGTATATGAACATCGTGTTGGACCGCTGTAATGGAAACACGAGAGAAATGATTATCATCATTAAAAGATACTATGAATACTTAAGAACTATACTTAAGAAATATTGCAGATCATGTGAACTCTGAAATGTAACCGTATGGGGCATGCGAAGTCCGATACAGGTCGATGTTTGTGACGGGTGTTTCACCAACTGCGACTCAGCGCCAGGGGTTATCATTCAGTAAAGGAAAATGTCACCAGTCGTTCGTAAAATCGTGAATATTTTTACGAATTACTTTATTAAACACAACCCATGTCGTTTTGAAAGTTAAAATGTTTTTTTTTAACGACTGGGACATGTTATTGGGTATCATTCTTGATCACGAGCATTTGACACAGAAAATAGAAAAATCTGACATTCAAGTGGTCCCATTATTTCATGTCATTCATTTTTATCGGTCTCATACGCGTTTGCGTCATACTGGTGCATTCCAAAAAAACATTAGGAATGTTGTGTTCATTATTATGCCATAGAGACTAAATAATTAATTCGTGCGAATTTATACTGAAATATTAAAATCCATGAAATTTATATTTGCACTATGTATTCATGTTCCTTCCCGTTTCCACCTAATTTAGTCAATTCATTTTCCGTGATTGATTATATCTAACAATAGACTGCCCTGGGCCAGTACTTGCGTCAGAAATTATGTTGGGTTGTTTGCTTAAAATGGTTTTACATGTTACGTTCAATAATTGCAAAAGCACACACTTCTTACAAATGGCGGAAACACGGTGTGATAAAAATGGACATGGGGGATATTGGCATTTGCGAGCTTATTTATTTATTGTGTTTACTCTTTAATTTTATTCGAATACAAATACAGTTCAACATATCAAGTCGCTCGGGGAGTTAGGAATAAAGGGAATAATGCGGTATCAGAAAAGTGCATATTCGAACAAGCGTTGTTAATCACGAAATAATAGGGACCTTTAGCATGTACAAGACGGTATGGCTGATCACAACGTTAGCTCTAAGGTCCGTTCCAGAAGGGTGCACCAACACAACACTACTTCTTGAATGGACCTTAGAGCTAACGTTGTGATCGGCACTACCGTATTGTACATGCTAAAGGTCCCTATTACAGATTGAGGTGAAACGTTTGGCCTGTATTCCGATAGCGAGATTTACCTTAATACAGGTCAAAGTAACTGTCATTTATGCCCTTAATTTTTACTATTCAATAGACTCGGACTAAGTGACAATGGTCTAGTCTGGGGTTAGGTTAAAACTCGTCATCAAAATACGGGTAAAATCCTGTATGCAAAGAGCATTGGCTCGGCAAGAGACAATTTTCCTTTCTCTCGTAAGGTCCAAGTCACATAGAAGCCCAGAAGCAACACGGTTCAATACGACTCTTTGTTCAGTTTACATTTAGCTGCCTGCGATCAAAGAATCGTATTCAATCGTGTCGCCCCCGGGGTCCTATGTGACTGGGGCTTAAGTGGTCGTTATGTACAGGTTTCTCATACTTACTCAATATATTCCAGAAGGCAGACATAGACAGTCCATGAGATTGGGTCGACCAGGAAACCACGCTCGTAGTACCCAAAATCTAATCGAACAAAGCGAATGCGATATGTTATCCTCAGAGTATGACTCTTCCACCCCCAATCATACTACGCCGGTGAAAAGCCGGTGGTCCTTAGTCTGAAAGGGCATCACTAACTGTTTTCCGGTCAATTTTTATTGTCCAGGGCCCCGTAACATAAAGGTTTGCGATTAATCGCTATTTGATTTTGCGATCAATTGCAAACTTTAGTACATGATTTGCCATAGACTAGCAGTCGATATCAATCGCTATTTTAGATGAGCAGTTAATCGCAAACCTTTATGTTACATGGCCCTGGGCGGCGTTTCACCAAGATAAGAAAGACTGTACGCAAGACTTTACGTTCGACTGGTATCAGTTCTTGTGCTGAATGATCGAGAATCGTGCGCGTATTACACTCGTTATGGTACTCCAGTCTTTCTTAAAATCGTGCGTAACTTTAAGAACGATTTGATTAATGGCAAGAAAAAATGACCGGTGTTCATGCGGCTGTTCACCGGATTTACGTCATGAGGCGTGATTCCTTTGTCACAGTTTTTTGTCTTGAAACTCAACCAATTTAATGTTTATAATGTCTTAATGAAACGAACTCATTTTTAGTTTTTGGTGAATTAAATTACTATCAGGTCACATTTAAAAGATAAAGGTTGAGAAACTTAACTTTCCGAATTCCTGGGTCAATCTAAAAGATTGTAGTAAAGGAAAATCAACATTGGATTGACATTGTCAATACAAGAGCTCTGGATTATAAAATAATCTGATTCAATTCTTTAATTTTCAATCCAAGGAATTCAGATTTGTTTTAATTTTGAAACGTATTGGAATGCCAAACTGGACAAAAAAAATGTTTGTCCTTCTAGAAGGCAACTCGACAGAGTTTATATTATTGTATGAATTGTATCTATCGAATTTGCGCCAGATATCTAATTGTATATAGGTAAAGTCAACATTTAAGTCAACATCGCATTTTCATTTTTCTAACTTTATTCGTCTCGTGTCATGGTACCTGAAGAGTAGCGAGACTTTCTTTCTTATCTGAGGGTTATACCCCATTATTAGAGGACTATGTCTGCACTTGCGTTCTACACTTGACTCATTTCATTTTTAGGTAAAGTCATAGTTGGCAACAAATTTCTCATCAAATTAGTCTTGAATTATATTAAATTGTGTTAAAAAAACCGGCATATAATCAGTTATCAGCATAGCTGTTTCAATTTTCACCTGATGTAAATATTTTTTTTTATTCAATCATTCTTTCTCTTAGTACTATGTAATCATACTAATGTTCATGGAGCATAAAAATAACTAGTGGATTTTATAAATTGCCAATTAGGATAATCCCGCCGTGAAAAGGCGAACATTTATGATGATAATAATAGAATGTAACGTTGATTAGGCGCTTGATAGGGATGGTTCTAAGCGCACATTCAATTTAGAAATTATTTATGAACCAAAGAACATTTTAATTCATCTAATTAATAATGTTTTATTAATGTATTTTAATCTACAATGTTGCTTCATATGACTCCTGCTTGCACTTTTATCGTTGGAGGCTTAGGCTGAAAATTAATTTAAATTGTTAAGCATGTATCACGATAATGAAAGCAAATAAATGTGACGCATATTTACCTCTTCTCTGCTCTGTACTGCAGACATCTGAAAGAAAGCGACAAAAGAATCGATATTATCAATATGATATCCTCTCTATGTGAATGATTTTTGTTTGCTCATTTTTATCCCCAAATGTATGTGATATATATAAATTCCATTAAAAGAAACAAAAAAATCACGAAATACCAACGTTTTTTTTTTTTTTTTTTTTACTAAATTGTAATTTATATAATTGGTAAAGGTTTATTTATAATTAAAAAATGGGAGATGACAGAGACTGGTAGAAAGAAGAATTGTTTAAGACCAAAGAGTACGCTCGAAATACAATAGCCGTCACCAGAGCACGAAAAAGAGTCAGGAAGACCAGAAATTAAACTAGCCATCACCAGAGCTGGAAATAATATTGAAAGTTAGACCAGGAATACATAGCCATCACCACATGGGTCAAGATGAATTAATTTTAATTAAAATTAATTTTGATTGACATATCCATAACCTGGCCCTATTGCATAAAAAGTTGCATTTAAACGCAACTCAGAAAATTAAACGCAAATCCTAAATACACGCTCCTGATTGGTTGAAAATGATGTTGCGTTAGATTTTCTGACTTGCGTTTACACGCAACTTTGTATGCAATAGGGCCCAGGATGTGAAAAGACTCAGAAAGATTGACCAGAAATGCAATAGCTATCACCAGAGAAGGAGTGTTGAAAGATATATAAGAAATATGAAGCCATAACCATGTGAACCGAGATGAATTTATTTTGATTTAAATTCATTTCGATTGAAATAGCCATAACCAGGATGTGAAAAGACCCATATAGAAAACAAACCAAAAAAAGCAATCACCAGTGCGGTAAGCTAACGAGTACTGAAAGTTAGACCAGTAATACAATACCATCACCATATGGGTCAAGATGAATTCATTTTGATTGAAATTCATTTTGATTGAAATAGCCATCACTAGAGCATGAGAAAGACTCGGAAAGAAAGACTAGAAAAAGCACAAGAACCATCATCAGTACGGGAAGCTAAGGAGTATTGAAAGTTATATTAGAAAGACAAAGCTATCACCATGTGATCCAACATAAATCAATTTTAATTTAAGTTCATTTTGATTGAAATAGCCATAACAAGGATGTGAACAGACTCAGAGAGATATACCTAAAAAAAAATGACCATCACCAGTGCGGGAAGCTAAGGAGTATTGAAAGTTAGACCAGAAATTTAAAGCCATCACCATGTGAACCAAGAAGAATTTATTTCAATAATGAAATTCATTTTGATTTAAATAGCTATAACAAGGATGTGAAAAGACTCAGAAAGATAGAACAGAAAAGCAATAGCTATCACCAGTGCGTGAAGGAATATTGAAAGTAAGATCAGAAATTATACAAAGCCATCACCATGTGAACCAAGATGAATTCACTTTATTTAGATTATAATAATGGAAAGTTACAATAGAAATGAGATTGATTCAGAGAACAAAATCGACACCACCATCAAGAAGAATTCGTCAACCATTCATAAACAAAAATTTTCATAAATATGTTAGTTGTATTTTGCATTTTTGTTAACAAAATAGATTAAAGTATTTTATTATCCCTTCACCAAGATAGTTCCTTGCACAATGCAAGAGAAAGTGCATTCAACCACAGGTGATATTTCTTACCGTTAAAGGCCTCTGAATATAACAAAGATAACCAAGATGAAAATATGTTATGTATCACAAATATGTTATCATAATTTTTTTCAAATTTCGTTTATGATTTATATGATAATTTCAAGCTTTCAACAAATGAAGTTCTTGTTATTATTGGCATATTGACTGCATCCATTACAATCAAATGGACACTTTGTTCCAACAAAATCTGACGGATCCGCTCATAGCAGAGTTACTGAATACAGTTTATGTTAAGAAATAAGTTACTTTATAGAAACGTTACTATTTATTTTGAATATTTCTGACAATGAATACTAAAATATGAGTTAATTTGGATTTGTTTGATGGATGTGTCATTTACTAATGTAATATCTTTTCAATTATTCAAGAAGGATACTATTAAAAGGTTTTTGGCAAAATGCTGTAAACACAGCTATTAGGTTAAAAAACTTATGCGTTATTTTAGGTAGTAGAGCAGTTGTGTAGATAATATCGACTCTTACTAGGTAATTTTTACCCAATCATTTCAGATAAAACTAGGGAACAGAAATAGGTGTGACAAAACGTTTTTTGTTTGGGAATTTTTACCTGCACCACCGCCTCCATCTTCACGCAGGCACCCATAAAGCTCAAATCGGAGGATCGGATAGCTGGTATTTTCCTTGTGCGTCTGAGGCCTAATGCGGATAAATTTGGCGTTGAAGGGATAAAGGAAGTAATGCGTGACCCATGGATCCTCTGTCACATTTACTTCCGGGACAAACGTGTTGTAGTCGTTGGTGAATGTCTGTAAATGAAGACAGATAATTTCATGAGTCAGTATGAAAATATTTTATATAGTATTATATTAATAACACCGACATCAAGACCACCACCAAAACCATCACCAACACCACTGTCCTCCTTCTCTCCTCCACCCACCCCAAATTCCTACTTATCCTTATAACCAATGCCATAATCGTCCTCGTCATCGCCACCTTCGCCACCAGCAAAATTATTAGCATATTAATATCACCGTTATTATCAACATCATATCTCATTCTTATTTCGATTATCATTATCGTCATTATCAGCATTATCATAAACAACAACACCACGACTAATATAATCATTATCCCACCAAAATCTAACCCACCACAGCCACCAGTACCACCATCACTGTCTCCACTTTTATCATTATCATCATCGTCGTCATTTTCACCATCACCACCACCACCACCACCACCCCAGCCACATGACCCAAGCTTGCTTCAACCAAAGCTACCAGTATCCCCACTACCACAATCACCAATTTCATTTCACTGTATGCCCCCGCCATCACCCACCACCATCATCATTATCACCACCACTACCTCAAGGATCATCATCCTCACCACTGTCGCAACCACCACCAGGTCCACCACCACCACCACCACCTGCATTGCCATCATCACCATCACCACCATTACCACTATAACCATCACCAGCATCATCATCAATACTACTACCACCACCACCACCACCATCATCATCACTCACCTTCACTTCACCGCCCTCCTGGTAGTCATGCCAGACCAGGTCCTGCTCGCTGTAGCTGATTTGGAACGATTCGACAAAGTGCGTTCCATTCGGTCCTTGCTGCATCTTGATGCCACTGAATCGCATCAATGCTGAGTATTTGACCTATAAAGATGAAAGTCAATAGAAGAAATACATTTAGATTGCATTTAGAGCGTGCGCCATTTTTTAATATTTATACAGAGCCTCCCTACCAAATAGTCCTTGATGCATCTTGATGCCACTGAATCGCATCAATGCCGAGTATTTGACCTTTGAAGATGAAACCAAGGAAAGAAATAAATCTAGACTGAATTTAGAATTTCCCGCCTATCATCACTTTCTTTAAATTGTTCCTATTTACTTTATATAGAGCCTCCTTGTCATTAGGTCAAGAAAAAAAAAGTTTGTTAATTGCCCTTAACCAAGCAACCATCCGAAAAAAAATGTTCATCACAAGGCTTGTTTGGAAAAATCATTATAATCTTCTTCCTTTATGTTTATTCCTGAGCTTTGCCAATTTTCTCCTTCTCCCGAAGAATGCAAATTAATTATCATTAATTGATACGGATTATATTTTGATGAGTGAAATTTACCTGCAGATAATCGTTGCCCTTGTAGGGAAGAACATATCGGGATCCGGGGGCCCAGCCTGTCGGAGAATTGATCCTTGCCGTGTGGGGTGCATGGGAGTCGTTGAGCGTTGAACTAGCTGTAAATTGGCACTCCCTTTGCATCGCGTAGTTTAGAAGCTCCGAGCAAGCTGTTGAAGGGAATGGTATTATTGATGTTATTGATAATAAATTAAGATACATACGTAAACTATATCACATGCCCGTTAATTTAAGAAAAATCTATACCAATAAAGTGTAAACAATTTTGTATGTACTCCGCTTAGTGATTAATATACGCAATTTCGTGTTGTTTCTCTGACTAATTTATTCATTATTTCATTTTGTGTGCCAGATTATGAATGTTTTATAATTAATATAGGATAAAAATTCACTAATCAATTATAACGCACAGTCTTAATGATAAGATATTTAATAATATACTAGTATATATTTGTGTGCAACATTTTCCTTAGCAAACAATCAAAATCGTCTCTCCGTATGCCGTGCCAGATGCCAATAATATTTCATAATTTTTTTTCTTCAATTGTGATGATGCCTTTTTTAAATAAGAAAACAGTTCAATCTACCTTCAATTGTGAACGTCAAATCAAGCAGTTGCAGCTCAGTACTGAAAACGTCTCCAAGTATTACGTAATCATTATCATCGAGTCCTCCCGTCTTGTAGTAAACGATCTCGAGGGGCACGGTGGTGTTGACGATGTCGTATTCGATCGGCATGTAACGGTCTTCGTCTATCGTGATGTTGAACCACATCGTGAAGATATCGGTGAAGAACATCTCGGAGAACTTCAAGGAGAAAAAATATATTGATGTAAACGTTGAAGTTATACATGGTATAATAATGATAGTAATATGCAATTCTTATATCGAATGAATTTCTTGTTCCGGGTTTGAACCGCGTCTATCTGGTTGAAAGGCGATATTCAGCTAAAAGTTGTTCAACGAGGCTGCTTACTTTTTGGCAACCTGTATAAATTCCAATACGTAAGAAGAATAAACCTTTCCAAACAATATTGTTTTAATCTTTTTAAGGTGATGCTGACAGAAATGAGATTTTAACAAGTTCTATTTCTTTTTACATAATCCAGCAATCCTGAGAATAAAACGCACTGACACTGGATGTTAATGGAAGGCTCCCATGAACTGATTTATCAAGCTGAAGTTTCCATTGGGATGTTTGCGAGGTAAGATAATACTAAGATGATACAAAAGTTGCGCAATCCTTGAAACAAAAAAGTAATGAAACATCGCAGTGATACGTCTTCGCGCTACTGATATATCGCGCGAAACGTTCAGGGGGTTGATTCACCCGGCCTTTTTAGGGTTAAGAGTACTCACATGGAATTTGATGCCCTCATCACTGGTCTCCGTACAAAGCGAAGGCCCTTCGATCTCGATCAGGGGATCAACACCGATGTAATGTGGCACCATCATGTTGATCATGACGGCATGGGCGTGCGATGACGATAGCTCGTTGTGTTTCAGAGAGATGCGGCCGAAAACGACGTCCCTGTCGATTAAATCAAGGAAAGCGATTCATTGAAAAAGTGTTTGGAATAATTTTATAACAAATGCATTTTGAAAATTATTAGCATAATTTTGAATCATGGCATTTAAAATTACAATGACTCACGATCTACACATGAGCTTAGTACTTTCAAAGACCAAGAGGTTGAGACGGGATGAAGTACGAGTTTAGAAGCCGATGAGAACAGCAATTGAATTTATTTGTTCGTGCAAAGATCGATGTAAAAATGGTAAATGAGCTTGATTAACATTTCAGTTGTTTCACTTGCGCTGAACGTACGTACAACTGAGTTGGATAGATAGATATATAGATAAATTTCATTTCCACACGTTACGAAAACCCAAACAGATACAGAATCTGGTTAACATTTCGACCATGTTATTAGCAGAGTAGACAAGAATTCAAAACATCATTCAAATGAAAATCAAAATGACGAAGGAAAAAGGACGAAGTAAAATAACTCTTCATCAAAAATATATAGACACATAAATCAGATAAAATAGGCATCACCAAAGCTTCTGCCCTGTGGGTACGCTATATACATGCAAATCCTACCCTAAAAGTATTATGACAAGTTCAGACAGCGAAACGACACGGTCAATGATCACTTACCCTTGATGGACGTCCCTGATGTCGTAGTCCTCAATGGTCATGTTGAGGTCGAGTATGGGCAGGTCGTCGGGCATCATGATCGCCTCCACTGTCTCTATGAACTCCACCTGGCGATCGAGACTGTAGAGGAAGGTGATGCTGAAGTCGAGCAGGGTTTGGTTGACGAGCTGGTAGTGGTCGGCCATCTGGATCTCGAAAGAGACGATGATGTCGTCGTCGCCGAGTTCCGACGGCTGGTACTGGTATTTGTGTGAGGTACCTAGTGGGGAGAGATGAGAAATTAAACAAGTTTAGTGTGTTTATGTGTGGGTGTAGTTGTGTGTGCGTGCATAACGTTCTTTGGTGACGATGACCATGCTAAAAATATTACTTTATGTCGTGTTGCTCATTAGCAATTTAAACTTGTGTACAACCGTCCTATAAATCACTAGAACGCGTTTATGAGCAATATGAAAAACTCCAAAATTGTTCAGTTTTCTTTAAAGAATTGTCATCTTTGGGTCATGCGGACCAGGTACGTACCGAAAATATCACTATAGCTCAACGATAATGGATGCAATGGCGCGTTGAAAACATGGGCGGCTCCGGATGGTTAAGTTAGTTATACGAGGGGGGGGGGGGTTTCGGGCAACTTCAGGCAGTTTATTTGCTGAAACGTTAATATCATTTTCTTCTTTCTAAAATATTTCATCATTATCGTTTTTTTTTTCAAATAATTGTTTCAAATCCATTGAAACGTGTCCTTCTATAGAATTAACAAATTAACAAATGAAGTTTTTCTGAATAGAGATCGATCGAACTCGTCGTCTTACCATGATTTGATATCACACCGAAGTCGATGAGAGCCGTGTCGTTCTGCGACGAACCCAGCGACGAGACCGTCGTCGGGATGAACTCCTCTTCCCACAGCTGGAAGCAGCCGAAGTTCTTTCCTACGTGCTCCAGCGTGATGTCGGTGATGGTGAGGAAGGCCTCGTCGCCGGCGATGGGCAGGGAGAGGTTGATGGCCATGGGCGTGGTCGTGACCACGGTCGAGATGTTGAGGTAGTAGCGGGCCTTCTCGCCGATCTCCAGGCTCAGGTTGCCGCGGGGTCGCTTCACGTGGAACGTCGGTTCCGTAAACGTCTGCGGGGGAAAAGCATTATTTTTAACAACATTTTCCAAGGAAAATTTTATATAATATGCTGAAAGTTTCAAAAATCGCGCGTTTATTTTGTGAAAAATTCAGTAAGTTCTAATGCCTTATTCTTCAATCTACAATATGGCCAACATTTACATTTGGGTGATTGTTCATTTCATTATTCATCAAGTATGTTTTTTACTACGCGGTGGCCTTCAATTAGACTTTAAAGTGAATTTCTTTCCAGTCTGATAATCTCATCATTTAAACAAAACAATTAGATATATTTACATCGAAATTGACACAGGAAAACAAGAAATGAAAACAAAGCAAATAAAACAAGTAAATGAAGAGTGATTCCGTTATACAAAAAAAAACAATTGATAGCATGAAATCATTTGTTTGTTATATGTATTTTTAATGTAATTTAATGTATTTTTTACTGCACGGTCTCATTGAGAAACAGCATGTGCTGAATTGGGTTTTCAACCGTGTTTAAATAAATGTATCATGAATCAAATAAAATAAACATCAAATTTGGGAAGTATTCAGTTGTTTATACGACAAGCAACATGTATTAAGGGGGTTGTGCTGCCAAATAATTCGAACTCTTCACTCCGTTCAGTATTCATTTTATTATATTATTCTGTTTGCTGCGGCATTTTCGCAGTTGTAAAAACGACCAAGAAAAAAAACTAAATGGTCGCATTTCATTTCGGGTATCTCATAGGAAATTCTTAAGTTCGATACAAACTCTGTATTTTTATATCTTACCTCTGGATATAACGTTTCTTCGGTGGCATTGAACCCAGAAGAAAGCACAATCTCGTTGTAGCCGTCGATTCGAACAGCCCCGCCTAACCAGAAGATGTCGTCTTCCAGGATAGTATCGTTCAGATCGAGACGAGTCAAGAGTTGCACTCGAACCTAGAGCAGAGCAATAAAAGAATATTACAAAATCGATTAATCCATTCTTATTAAATGACAATGGTCTCTAAATTAGAAGAGAGCATTTTTATAGTGATTGATTCAAACAGCCCCACCAAGACAGAAGGTGTCGCCTTCCAGAATCGCGTCATTCAGATCGAAACGTGCTAAGAATTGCACTCGAACCTAAAAGATATAAAAAAATGGGGCCAGTGTTTAATCTATTCTTTTCAAATGACAATAGTAAATAAATGAGAAAGAGAGCAGTTGTTATAAGGGTTATTTGTTGGTCGATTCGAACAGCCCCACCCAGCCAGAAGGTGTCTCCTTCCAGAATCGTGTCGTTCAGGTCGAGACGAGTCAAGAGTTGTACTCGAATCTAAAAAATAGAAAAATATCACAACATTGTTAAATCTATTTTTAATTGAGTAGTCCCTAAATGAGAAAGAGAGCAGAGTTGTCCTCAAACCTATAATGGTAGAAAAAATAACACAACAGAGATGAAAATATTTGTTATAATACATGATTAACCAATTTTCGACGCTTATGCTCTCCTAACGTGCAAGCTAGTATAGTCATCAGAATTATTGATAAATAATATGCAACTCGTTTTTTTATTAGGACTCTGTTATACGCATGAATATGTTCCTTAGTTTCTTGCGACAATATTATAACGATTTTCTGAATAATGATAATCCAACGAACATATTAAAAACAAATTAAAAGGGATCTCAAAATCGCAAAAAAACCCTGTTTAGCCTTCTAGTTTCGATTTCAGCTTACGATTCTTTAAGGGATATGTCGGACCTAAAACACTGAATCTGAAACTGGTAAACAAATTTGGCTGTGGTTTTAGAACATTTATCGATTATTTTTCACCAATCTGATAAAACTCTTCGAAAATTCAACCCACCTTGTTCTTATCATACTTGACGGGTAGACCCTCGCTCTTCATCCTCATATTGGTGATGACACCCGCATCCATGTAAGCCATGTCAATATGCTCATCATCGGTGGACGAATTATACATGGTCTCGACGAACGATCCATTCACGCAGGGGATGTTCCAGCCCGTCGCGATGATACGCGCCTCACAGATGGTCGTCTTATAGGGCCTGTCGATATCGCTTTGAAACTCGACCTCGTACTGGGCGATTGACTCGGGCGGGATGTAGATGTCGAGGTTGAACTCGACCACGCTGCCGATGGTGACGCGAGACTCGGCGGAGTTGAGCTTCTTGAAAGTCGCTTGCGGCAGGGGGTTCTGCGAATGTGGAATAAGGCACGGATAAATTGTATCGTCACACCTATCGTCACTCTTAATCCAAAGATATTTCCTTTTACAGGTAAATAACTTCATCTCATCGTTCTCTATTCCCGAATTTAGAGTACAAGTTTTGATCCCAATTTAGAAATATAATGTGAATTTATTTAGTCCTAACAGTAAGAACTATTTAGAAAATTGTTGCCGGTGAAATGAATAATACAGAAATTATACGTCTCCCTCTTTAAAAACGCACACCAGAAATTTCCCAGAAATGTCCTGTACAACGTTATATCAATATTCATTTTCAAATGGAGGAGCATCAATTAGTATCCTTGACAAGAGCGGAATTAGAAACATGAATCTCTACAGTGGAACAAACGTTTTCTGAATGTTCATTAGAAGTATGAAAATAAAATAAAATTATCTTTACCAAGTTATCCGGTATCGTTTCATTAACATCGACGGTTACTGTATCCGTAAAGCTCCAACTATCCGACTCTCCGACTTGGATGGATACCCCGAAGCTTTGTGGATCGGGTAGGGTAAGGTTATCCGGTGGCAGCGCTGCTTCCTCAAGTTTGACTACGACTTGTCCGACTATCCGATTATCCACCCGGTTTTCTGTGGTCAATCCTGTGAGGCAATATGCAAAGTATGATTGATTTTAAATTTCAATTATCTGTGTTGCAAAGTGCTGACACATATTTTGGAAATTAAAAGTTATAGGTACCAATATTTGGATCGAGCATTATATCACAGCACAATGTTGATTTGATTGTTAAATAAGGTCATTAAGCAAGCGGATTTTAAGTGTGTCGTTACAAGCACAATGTGTCGAAAGGCGGACATAATTATGTATAGGTAGAATCTTATAATTGACATTATAGCATCCCTTGATTCACTTTTCTCACTGGAATCATGTGTATAAAATTCGGGCCGGATATCGGATATGTAAAAGATATGTTCTTAAGTACTCAGACAATCGACATGAACAATGAAACATATACAGTAAAGACAACAAACAAGGAGAAAAGGGAAAATGAACGTAAAATGTCAATTTTTTTCTTCGTATATGCTAAAAGACAAAATAAAACAAGGAAATTTAGGATGTTAAATGGGAGACACCATATGCCCGTTCCAGCGTACATAAATATACAACTTAGCCTTTCGTTGTCACTCGACTTCTTGCCGACATACACTGTTATTTGTGTAATAAACACAATAAATATGTACTATAAATCAGAGCATCGAATTATTTATGAGCTCTTGAATTATGTAACAGTGCTTCAGGGGGCGTTTAAATATCTCCGGAAACAGAAGCGGAGCTTTTACTCTAAAGGTTGTTAACACTCTCTGACCCATCAGCAGATCAACTCGTGAAAAAGAAATTCGTAATCATAACCTTACCCGTGTTCCGAACGGCTCCGAGGTCGAGGTGGGCCTGATCACGGTGCCCGTCCTCCTCGTACGACATCAGCATCTCATTCCGCTCGTCGAAGCACGGTACGTTCTCGCCTCCCGTTCGGAAGTGCGCACGGCAGACGGAGAGCGTGTCGTTGGGCGTGGCGACGTCGAGTGCGTAGGTGGTGACGGTGTTGACGGGCGTGTACATGTAGAGGGTGTAGACCGCCGTACCGCCCGCCTTCAGGTGCCGCGAGCGACCCTCGTCCAGTGAGATCTCGAACTGCGGACTCTCGTCACTCTGTGGATTAAACGGCATATATGGTTAAAAATTCGAATCATCACTGATGAAGTACAAATTATTATACCATTAATTGAGCACTGATCAATAGGTTATATATCTAAACATTTCTACACTTTATTAGATGTGATAAACACAACTGCTATTGCAACCAATGCAATGATATTCACTTTGTTTCAGTTTATTCGGCTTCACCTTTCAGCAAGGTTTGTTCTAATACCTATCTAGCTTATTGATTTCCCAACAAAGCAAAACAAAGTATCTCCCACAAATCAAACATTATAAAACTGTAATTTGCTCTATTTGTTTTTACCCAAACATTATATGTTGAACAAAAATTAAATGTGTCAAGGGACAATAGATCCATACGTCATGTTTAGAATTGTGCGGACATCTCAATTTGAAGCCAGTCCCAATTTCAGTGTCATTGAAAAGGAGCATTGAATTTGCGTTGGACTTAACGGAAATAGTTTCGGTTCATCTTGTCTTATTTTGGAAAACAGAAGAAATGTGTAATACTTAAAATCAATTAATCTCATTTTCTCACCCCACTCAAAGCAGGATCCGTGTCGAGTTCTGTGGTGTAGTCAATGGTATCAGTCCACGACCCGTCATGGCCCCACTCAGCCATAACAGTAACCGGCAAGGTGTCCCCATCCTGATGGTACTCGTGGTCCTCCCAGTGCATGAACACACCGAGAGTGACGGTGGGCTTGATGTCCGGGTTGGCTGTCATCATCTCCTCCAGATAGGGGTTGCTGATGACGCCAAGTTGTACCGTTGTTCTGAAATGAATAGATGTCAAATTAGGAAAATATAGTGTTTATACATGCCAAAAATAATAATCTTCTCCCAGTGCATGAAGATACCCAGGGTGACGATGGTCTAGATGTATAAGTTAGCAGTCTTCATCTCCTCCAGACAGGTACAACTACTCTAGACAGGTACAACTGCTTACAGAACGTCAGATGTTTGAAGAGCTGACTTATAGGTTGAATTTTTAAAAATAGTTTTGTCCCAAAATATGACAAAGGTTCTAGTGGCTTTTGCGCAATTGCTACCCATTTAGGTTTGTCCTACATGGGCAGAAACCAACACATACTGTGGACAAAGAGATCCCTTCTAAAAAATATAGGACCAATAGAGGAATACCTAGAAGTCTGTCGTGCTCATTCTTTCGTTTTCGCAGTATGACTAATGCCGACGACTTTTTTTTAATTCTTACTTGTCTAAATTGAGTAATTTCTAATCGTGGAAATTGTGTAATTCTTACTTGTCAATGACGTCAGAGCTATTCGAGGTGCTTTCGTGCGTGAAGATAGTCCTATTCGCATTGAAGCACGGGAACAGTTCACTGACGCTCAGGACTTCGACGCGGCAGATGCTCATGAACGGCTTCCTCATGTTGCGGTCATCCTTGGGGGCCTTGATGATGACCGTGAGGTCGGGTTGTGTGGTCTCCGCCGGTATCTCGATCTCGATTTCGAAAGAGACGGCGGACTTCGGATAGAGGAAGGCGTCGTTGGCGCGGTTGATCAGGGTGAAACTTGGATGCTGTAAGACGGATGTAAACATTTGTTATGAAACCATTTTGTAGCTTAAACGAGCTAGGATTCATTTCAAGACGTTTGCACAGACAGCTATCCTACACCTGACTTGGAACGTAGCACGTACACAAGTTAATTAGAAAATAAGTTTTTTTTTTATCTGAGACACCCAAGATAGCTATGATAAAGCGACTTAGTTTCTCTGGCAAGGACTGTGTGTTAAGTCCCATGAGACAGTGTAATGGATCCTTGTTTCCCCCACACAAAAAAATGACGTCTTAAGAAGAACCAGACTCTGTTTTCGAACAATGCTATCTACCCCAGATGTGAACTTACCGTACAGATAAATGTTCTTTAAGGTCAAGTTGGTTAAGATTAAACCTACTGTTTGTTATTGTAACACTATAACGCGAAGAGGATAAGCCCCTTAACTACCCCACCCCAGCCCCAAACAAAATATTTGCACGAAATATGATTTTTTTCGGGAGCACCGCTTGCCTACCTGCCTGTCAGATCGCGAGTGTCTAAATAATCATTTCAACCGATGTTCTACATATTTATACTCTTTATTTTACTAGGCAGCTTGTCGATAATATAATTTTTGACCTATTGAATAAATTCCCCCTCGAAATACCGATCCACACCTGGAAACAATCTAACGTAAGCGTGAATAACAATAATGGACATGTAATTACCTTAGCCGCTGTACTATAGTCCGAAAATCTTTCATCCACGGCGATGAGTGGATACTGGACAAGCCAAATAAGATCATTGTCTTCCATCTCGTACCGTACTCCAGCTGATACAGTCAACTCTGTTCCATTGGTTGCATCTGGTGAAGGAAATGGAAAAACAGAGTTTGTACAAGCTTCAGATATGCTAATCGTTGGGAAATATCTTTTCAGATAATAAATCAGAAGCTTTGAATCAAGAAGTTGGACAATTAAAATATATATTCAAGGTGTAGCCTGTGGGTTTCACAGATCACGTTGTTCGGGTTGTGACATTAGATGTCTTTGAACTATTCTCTCCTTTGCTGGCGTATCATGATTTTGTTTTTTAATCCAGAAAAATGTTTCAAATTTTTACCTGGTGCGTCAAAGAGTAGCTGTGCGCTGATGTGGACCTTCAGCAGACTGTCTCCATTCTCCGATCGTCTCCC
>BQKZ01001803.1:0-14538 GCA_036244855.1 Temnopleurus reevesii | reverse complement strand
AATAGAACCTGCATCCCCTGATGCATGACACTGTCACTGACACATTCTCGAATGTATAAAACCTGTGAGGAGATACGAGTCGGATGACAGATAGACCTGGAAACTCGACTGCAGATCCATGCATTTTTCCAGTACATCTGATCAGCCGATCAGCCAATCATAAACAAATGAAGAGCTGAATAAAGCATTTACCGCAATTTTTAATTTAAACAAATTGTTATGCATTCCTGTTGTAGGTTACTGACCTTGATTGACCCAAGTTCCAAGGTCAAGGGTCGACAACACCGTCCAGATCGTTCCATTCACTTCCTTCGTAGAGAATGAGTAGGACTCGTCCGACATGCAGTCGTAGTTAGAACCTAGCGCGATTAAAAGGAAATGAAATGTACAAAGGTTAGAAAACAAATGAGATTAACGTAAATTTAAACAAAAAAATCTATCACGCCACCTCCTGACTATGCATCATCAGTTTACAGTAAGATAAGCATGACGATTCTTCTCTTCTGCACAGATAAATCATTTATCGAAGCTCAAGCTCAGAGTCAAAGAAATATACTGCCCTTGGCGCAAGATTGTAGAAATATCTTTGTTAACTAACGCTTTCCTTTCATTTTGCCAATGTTGCCGATATAGTGATGCCATATTGACAATGCTGATGAGAGCATTATGTTCGATCATGGCTTTGAATTATAATCATTACGTTTGACACAGGATTTTCAGCCTAAAAATTTGGGCAATTTTTTTTTCAGAATATTTTGTTTACATAATTTGGATCTACTCCATACATCTCTTTTTTACGAACTGGCCTATAACTACGAGGGCGGTGCTTGAACACGTAGAAACCCTGACATAGCGTCAAGGACAATGGCATACCATTTGAATTCATGTTATTCCAATAGCACTTATTTCAATGCGATTGTTACGACTGGTTCGTGCAACTACCCTCGCTAGTAGGCCGGTTCGTAAAATCAGTGACGATTTGATTGCATTGGAATAAAAAAAGATCCATTGAGAGAAACATTACCTTTTCCCATGAACTCGTAGTCGCATATCGTCATGACGGGATCTGTCGTGAAGTTTTCTGCGATCAGGTCGACGATCACGTTCTCGGAGGCAATGTTTCGTAGAACGATGTCGATGGAGAAGAGGGCGGACGACTCGACGCTCATGTTCTGACCATCGGGCCCCGATATGCTGACAATTGGCGAGGAGACGACCTGTACCATAAAAAGAATCGATCAAATTTTGAATTAATTAAATGTCGGTCTAAAGCTCCAGGGCGGTGTTTCACCAATTTACGAAAGACAATAGGAACGAGTTTACGCAAGACTGATACGAGTTCTTGTGCTAAATGATCGAGAATCTTACGCATATGACACTCGTTATCGTACTCCAGTCTTTCCTAAAGTAGCGCGTAACTTAAGAACGATTTGGTGAAAACCCGCGCTTGCCAGACTTTAAAATTCCGGATCAATTTACCCAGAAAAATATTTGTTAGGGTCATATTCTTTCATATTTTTTAAAGGATTATTAATGAAGAAGAAAAAGTTTTCATATGTTATAAGAAGTTATGAAGATCTGAACCAGAAGTGATCATTTCAGGCATTGCTCGCGTCAAAATGACGTGGAATAGAGTTTAGCCCAAACTGATTGATTTTCTCGTCAATTCAATGCGTTCTTAGTTAAAACTTTGGGCGAGGACACTCACCCCCACCCCCTCAATCTTCTTCCATATTCGCTTAACCTAACGAGAGTACGAGACAATTTCATCCGTCTTTCATATCAGAAATAAGAATTGATTCATGAAGCGTAAAATACACATTTACGTAAGTTTGTATGCTTTGACCTAAATGTTTATTTAATTTCTTATTCTATTTTAGTGATGTTAATACATAATTGTGAAGGAAAATGGAGTCTAGTCCCCAATAAATGATCGAAAAAGAACAAAACTTACCCAAGTATCACGATCGTCAACAGGCGTGAAGGCAGTCGTCCCGGCCCAAATGTCATCGCTGGATCCACTCGTCACCGCGGCGGAGAGATCATACTCTTGACCGTACTGCGTCCCGTTGTTCACCGTGAGAATCGCCTTGAACGTGATGAGGATCTGGTTGGGCTCGTCGTCAGCCGTATCGCCCGCGTTGTTCACAATGTCGCCCAGTGCCATCAGGATGCGATCGTACTGCAATCGAAGAAGTACGTGTGAAATTACGATAATTAGGATATTTATTCGCTCATGAAAGTGAATAAAATTGTTTATATTGTTTCTATCAAGTTCTATTTTCCCATTCTGAATCTACCAGTACATGGAATATTCATATAGGATATTTAAAGATATGATACATTTTCATACGTCAAAAGGAATTTTTCAATCATAGCCCCCCCCCCCCCCCCCCCCCCCCCATCCCATCACTGATCATTGACAGTTGTGTACCATTTAATCTGTTTGTGGCCTCGGTCCCTGAAGCTTTTTTTTTTAATTATAAATCATAGAACTAATAGGAGAATGTGCTTCTCGGCTCACATGTAACCGAACGTATGTCCGTTCATTCTGATAATTGACTACCATGAATAACATCCTACGTACACGCTAATACACACACACACGTACACACATCATCCCACACCGACATACTCTATTGATAATTATTATCTATATGAGAGTTTTAAGCCGTACAATATTAAGCCATATTGTACGGCTTCAATTTTACGCTTGCGCAAAGCAGTGACCAGCCTTCTGGTATATGTAAAGATAATAATAATTATATTGGATGGCTTCATTTCATGAAATACCAGGAATATTGCACTCGTTAGGGCCAATATTGCCCTAACTCGTGCAATATTCCCTGGTATTCCAATTATTGCCATCCAATATTATATAAACCTTACCCGACCGTCGCCAGCCGACGCGTAGTATGACGTCACGATGTCATTGGTATCGAAACTCGGGTAGCTATCCCCTATCGTCGTCACACTGGGATCGAAGAGGATGAACACAGCACCGTCTTCGTTCTCCGAGAAGAACTCAACGTCGACATCGGTGGTTGTCCCCGTCGGTAGCCAGAGGGTCAGCTGCAGCTCAACGATCTCACCGATGTTCACCTCAGTCATGTCGACGGCGTCGCCGATTTTCTCGAGGAAGAACGTCGGCTCGCTCGGGGCTCCTGAATTCTGTTTGATTCGGGCAAAATAATTATTGAACACGATATATATAAACTATTTTTCGAAGAATTAAGTCGAAAGCAAATTCAATTGTCCTTTGTAATACTATTCAAATCGAAACCGGCTTGCGATTGTTGTGTCCGCACAGTTGACTACACGGTGTACCTTTCTGTAGTCTGTGGCCCACTTAACTTTCCGGAAATAGTTTATATCGTGTTATTATTGAGATTTATGAGTTATTGATCAGCTAAATACATTGATATTTTGGCCTCTAAAAGATAATCATTCAAGATATCATCTGCATTATGAAAACGAAAACAATAGTAGATCCCCCAAAGAAAAGAACCTTTATTTGATTGTAAGATATCATGATTGTGTATCTCTAGCATCATGGTTTAAATATAGTGATTAAAGTCTACGCGTTACGTCATAAACTTCCGTACTGCAAGAGCATACGGACGAGTTGCCAATTTGTCTAGTGATTTCATTGTCTTCGCCTTAAAAGAAATCTGTAATTGTTGTCTGATTTTCTTTAGACTTTTATGTCCACACTTGTCGAGTGTGTCAGCGAATGTACTCTTTTATGACTATCAGTGGACAACGTTGCCGCCCGTGCAAGCCCGTTAAACGGAAGTTCACGGTCGACGCACCAACTTTAAACAGTTAAAGTACATTTTCAAAATGACATTTACCGATCTTCTCCGTCTTGAGTGTACCGTATTCGAGTCATCCTCCACAGTTCTCTTGGTGCGATGCAATCCAATATCTTCGTCCGCATGATTTTTGATCTTCCCATACTTTTCGAATCCAACCTCGGGGCCTTTTTCCTCGTTAAATTCCACCATAACAATCATTGTGTCAACCACGTTTTCACCATCGACATCGTCGTCGCCATGCTCGTGTCGCCGTCTCCTCCGCGTCCTATGGACTGGGTTCCGCGCTGATACCACAAGCTTGCGCTGAGTACCGGCTTGAGGGAGTTCGCTTTTGTTCCGATTTCCTTTTCCCGAGAGCTGGATGGCTCCGGTCTTTGGGTGGATGCTAAACAGAGAGTCCTCGTTCCCGCTCTCCAGCGCGTAAAGGATGCGCGCGCATGGACAGTCCGCGTTCGCGCTGTCTCGGCATTTCTCGCCGTCTTTGTCCGTGGCGATGACGTATGTAATGACGTCATCTACATGATAATTAGTCACCGTCGCACTCAATGATGACTCTTCGAAAGATGGAAGAAATTTGTTTTCTGCAAAAGAAATAAAACGAAGAATAATTGGTCAGTGTTGGGATCCTCAGCATGGACATTAAGAAAACCCGACATAGCGACAAGTACAATGACATACCAATGAAATGCATATTAATTAAATATCACTTGCTTCAATGCAACATTGTTGCTACGATGGTTTCATGCAACATTTCCTTATTATTTTGTAATCCCGTTCTAAAACCAGCGACAAATCGTAATTAATTCATTTTTAATTAAACCCAAGACAAGTATCATTTCTCTTATTTCTTTCACTTAATTCTTGCAAAATGCTGCTAAGGACAAATATGATAGCAGTCAGTTTTCATATTACTGAACTACCGAAGATCTAATATGCCTATATTTTGATCAATGCATTGTATATTAATGTATTCTATACCGTTATATTCAGTCCAGTAAAGAGAGAGTGTGAAAATCTTGGCATTTTTTATTTCCCCCTCTTATGTGAATCTCAGAATACTACGTCAATAAATGGTACAAACGCATCAATTCATTAGTCCCATGTTCTACAAAGTACCTCATAAACATGTTCAAACTATCTATTCATTAATCTATCGACTTTACAAAGCACTCCACCCTCCCATCCTTTAAGCAACACTATAGCATTCTGGCTATTTTGCATAGACAACTCTTCGTCTGTTGAGAGTGACGTCACCATATACTTCTTGTTATGGAAGACGATAGAAAGGTATTATTAATAATTTAAAGGCGAGTTGCAGCTGACAATGGGGACGAATGGGGCTGATCGCATTGTTGCAGTGCAGGATAAATAAGACCCTTGTTTTTCAAAATCGATACGGCCTTGCAAGGAATACGAACATAAATGCCCAGTCACACTTTTCCATCAATAACCAATGATAGTTAGGAAACCTAGCGTAAATTGAATTCATTTCATAGTCCCTATTGCTAGAAATGCGGGGGTGGGGAGAGGGGGCGCTATGTAGATTTTCTAAATTGTGTGTCTTAGTCAGCCGATATAATTCAGCGTTAGCTAAGAATCTCCCCGGCAAACCTTTGCGCATTGGGTCCGTAAAATAAATTTGGTGAACGCTGCATGGCCAAGAGGTGTGGCGGAACCACATATAAGGCCTGGTTTGAGAGTGAACGGTTAGTACGGGCTGGGTGAAAGCGATCGATTTATTGATCTATACAATTGTACGGAACGCTTTTAGAACGTGTTAAGAACGAAACACTGTTCTTGGGAAGAAAGAAGTATAAGGATAAAGATGGACCTTGGACAAAGTATCTCTTTAATAGAATAACAGGGTTTTATCAGTTTATCTGGGAAACAGTTTTTCAAATGTATCTTGATTTGACACAACAAATTATAAGTTTAAATTATTGTACCCCAGTTTCCATTTAAATTCGAAATTATATAGTTTATCCGTTAGAATTTCCTTCTATCTGTGTGTGATATCATATTCGTATTATATTCTTATTACATATTGTTTTCTCTTTTCATTACACACTTTGAAGCAAGGCATATTTAAACATTTTGATAATGTTCTCCTTTAGCAATCGGAATTGTATTACTAATGGTCAGAGTTTACATGTTTAGAAGTAACTGCATAAGCGACTCGTCAAAATGATATTTCATCAGGACGAAACTCGGTAAAAATGCATGGACCTAAATTTTCATTTGTTTCAAATTATGCTCTGGTCATAAAGTTCTTCAGTCAGAGGCAATAAGCGAAACACTAAAAGGAACATATCCTTTAAAGAAATGTAACCTTTAAATGAGAAACGAAACCCTGAAATAGGACGATCAAACTCTGAAAATTTGAGCAAAATCCGATTATAAACAAGTTGCGATTTTTTTTAAGTTTCAGTGATGCCCTCTGATGAGGATCCTTGAGTTGGCAACTTTGACAAAATATGTGAGTCATATATCCGGCAGCTCTCCATTTATTCATCTAATCTAATCGAAATTGATTTTTTTAAGTAAACGAAGTGTTATCTTTCCCTCTTAAGAAAAATGGCCTTATCAATTCGACAAATTTTATTCAAAGAATTTAACATCAAACCCTATTTCAAAATTGATATAAAAGGAAATCAAAGTAATCCGCTAACACATCACATATTCTGCCAAAGTTGCTAACTCAAGAATTCTCAAGAGCGGATATAACTGAAACTGAAAATTCCTAACTTTTGAACGGATTATCGGATTCTGTTCAAATTCTCACAGTTTCATCACCTTATTTTTCGTCACCTACTGACAATACATTTATTTAACGGTTTCCTTACGTTTTAAAGGAAGAATGTCTAACAACAAATTGTACAATGTATGTCCATCGACTATACCTGGTGAGGTTGGCGATAGAAAACACCGTAATCCAATATGTTATGCATGATGTAACACACATAAAAAGTTACGGTAATTCTGTATGCTCCTTTTACCAAGAGTTTGGTAAAATATGCTTCTCAAGTTTAATGACTTAATTATTTCAATTCTCTAGAACCCTTCCCCATTCACATAGCCATGACATTTGTGCTTGGATGAGCATGATCTTACGGAAACCCTACTTTGTTTTGGCCCATAATTCTTTAGATTAGGTGGTAATTTTGTTGTTGTTGTTTAGCAAAAATTATTATAATTTGATTATTTTCAGTGCAGAAAAGAGACCCATTATGCTATTAGTGCATGGGAATAACAATATCCGGTCAATATAACTGCTAAATACTACTTGCTTTCATACTTGCCCTAATCCAGTCATAAAGGTTTTCAGGGTTGTTTTTTTTAAATATCAAATTGAATGATTATGTTGATTATAAGAATTGGAAATCGTAATTCATGAAATATCAATTAACAAAATTGTTCATTACTATATTGACAATGCTAAATTCATTCATGATTCTCAAATCAGAAATGGAATTACTAGTGAGATAAACATAAAAATCATCATCATCCTGATAAGCACGCTATGATAATCATTACTAATAATAACATTCCGATACATAAAAACATTTTAAATTTGTTGCAACAAACCTGTTTGATGTTACTAAATTAACCATTTTCCTTGTTCTTATTACCTTATTAACTTATTCCATTATCCATGTATAGGGCAAAAATATTAGTATTTCTATATCTCTATTCATCCTTCTTTCCAAGCGCTTTGGGACTTTCCCCGTGCGAGTGATAAGCGCTATATAAAAAAACGTTCATTATTATAATTATTACTGAAAAAGGGATATTAGCTGTAGTTTTGCACAAACGTAATCGAACATGGGCAGCAAGGATTAAATATTTCATTAATTACGAGACCTTTATGAAGCTTCAATCAATAACGGGTCCAACAATGTGTGTATAAAATCATTTATCAATGAACTATGTTTGCAATGTCGTTAAATTATTTGGGTCTGCGTCATTGGAAAAGAGCTAATAGTGAAAAATATGAGAGGCGGTTTGTATCTGTGACGTGTGTTCACAATTGACTTTTTGGTACATAATCTCATTTTGAGCTGGGAACCGTTCATCAATCGCCTTCAAAATGAGTTGTGACTCATTATGGCTGGCCATCACAAGGTTACAACCACAATGACAATATTTATCATAATTATTTTTAGACGATTTGATATAATTTCATAGGCTTTCCGGGTCAATTTTCACTTCACTTTATTTCATCTATAGGAAATGCTAATCGTCCATATTCACGCAAACAACATGCGAATTCTAAAATATGGGCTCAGGGATTTTGAAGTATGTTAGTATAAATTAAACAAAAACGATTGCACAAAAGGGCTGTGTGAAACGCTTCAATTTCATTTAAGGTTTGCGATTAATCTCTAATTTGATAGCGATTGATATCAATCGCAAGTCTATGACAAATCCTGTACTAAAGTTTGCAAAATCAAATAGCGTTTAATCGCAAACATTTATGTTACGGGGCCCAGGAAAGCAATTCAGTGGTTTGCCCTTAATCAACCTTGTTTGACTGCTAACATATTTCCGTCATCCTTGTATCATTCTTGTTTTTGACAATTGCCTTCAACAATTTCACATTTAAAACAAAATTACTTTTGCACATCAGTTCCTCAGGGGCGCAAAATTGAATCGGCATAGGACAATGAGACGTTGTTCCCGGAAAAAAGGCGATTAGCAACGTTTATGATAGGAGCATAAACTATTAATCTACATCAATTTGATAACAATTATATCATTTAATCAATTTACGTATTTAGTAAATTGATTTTAACTTATATTAATGATTCAAACTTATAATAAAACCACAATGTTTGTAATGCGTTCTAACCTAAATGTACGTATAATTTATATTCAAAGCATGGCTGCCGTTTCACGAACTCTCATGAACGATTCGAGCTGAAAACATTATTGTGCGATTATCCTTGCGGATGTATTGAAAATCAAAATATAATTTTTTCCAAATTTTCTGCTCACAGAACAAACTGTAATAAAAACATACATGATTTAAAATGCCTCTTGACAATGTTAAGTGTTCAGATTGTATATTTTGCTGGATGTTAATGAACTTAATGACCATTTACGAAGTGATGTGTTCCCTTTTGGAATTTGTATACACAGTCAGTTTATGAAAATATATTGAAATGAATGTAGATGAAATTAAATGACTGAAATACATGTCGTCTAATATGACATACCAGTATGTTTAATTAAATCATAACACTGCAGAATTATTGACTGCAGAATCGACCGGGAAAAAACATAAATAGTATCAAATTTCAATATTGTTTATTGGACACTGCGAGACGGGGCACATTGTTTTGTTTTAATAAAAGTTAATTGCTTGGATTTTGCTATAAAAAAAAATGAAATTGACAGTAGCTTCCCTAGTTAGCTCATAATATTGTCTAATTCATTTTCTATTTTGGTGAAACAAGTGAACAATAACGATGGCATTCATAAATCAGAAACATTTTAGGGATTATATTTAGTAGAGCGTCATAATGGCTGCCAGCTAAAGCCGGATAATACTTGTCAGCGGGTCAGCATAAAACTTTCAGCGCCATCGATGAGCACCGATAAAGTGAACCTATGCGCTATACAATTTGCCACCATTGTTATTATCATTATTATTATCATAAAGAAATGTCATACTCACCAATTATATCACAATTTTTGCCTGTCCAGCATGGGTCACATTCACACAGACCCGTTGAGTTGTTACATTGGCCATTTTCACATTTTATTTGTTCATATCTGTACGATATGAGAAAGGAAAATAAAACGAAATTACCTACATATAATGGATTGATCCATAATTTTTATCGTTGTTACTAAGAGACATATGATTCGAAAGGAACCATAAGTCGAGAATATAAATCTGAAGAGTCATGTTTTTATTTCAGATTTACATTTTCATATTTGATCAGTCCAAATCACCTTATATCATTTAAAGATGTCAACGTCTCTTGTGAGTAATGAAGGGTATATTTCAGCGCCATGAGCGTCATTGCTGACGGACCTGTGCGCTTCAAAAAAGAAACCACCATTGTTATTATTATTATATGCACTCTGAGACTTTCATTATTCATGGAGCATCTTGTCTCCTACCTTAATAGGGGAGCAACACTTTACCAACATGGATTTACAATATTCTACTACTAAACAAATAAGCATAGTCACAGTAAAATAAAGGTACTCCTCCGTTTAAATATCAAAACCGTTTTATAGAATGTCAGGGGGAGGGTTAATGCAAGATTTGATTCTCAGGGGCAGATCCAGATTTTCCAGTGGGGGTGGAAATTTTGAAATTTCCTGACAAGCAAGAGGGAAAATGTTTGTCGGCCTATATTTTATTCAGCCGCCGAACTGTCAAACAACAAAAAATAACAGTCCTCAATGAACGAAAACGATACGGCGGCAGCCTGGTTTGTCGAGACGGCTTCCATTGCCCACCCTAACACCCCCCCCCCCCCCTCCACGATCGACTTAATTTTACAGAGATAGATTACATCGTGTTTTATGATGGTATATACAAATATGATAGTATTTATATGTTCCTATAATTATGTTTATTAAATCTCTAAGACTTACCTTATACACTCTCCATTCGGACAGTGAATATCTGGAAATCTTTCACAAATAGTTGGAAAATTATACACACTTTCGCCTGAGAAAAGAATGAAAACGAATATAAAATGATTTGCGTTGTATACACTTTTCTAATTTGCTTAATTTGCACTCATATGGTAAATTCATTCTGTTTCAGCCTTTAGACTGCTATTTTTGTAAGTATTTTTCATTAAATAAATCATATTCATTTCAATTAAAAATCTATGCTGATTTGTATGCGTTATTGCTGCCGAACGTCCGATATAAATTTAACAACCACGCGGTGCTTAAATTTTGCGACACCAGCAATGAGTTTGATTAATTTCAGTCTAATGCCGAAATAGATTATGAATTGAATATGTAAGAGTTACTACTGATATACATTAACAATAACACCAGATGAATCAGTTTTGCTAAGCGCTATTGCTTTCTTTATAACACGCTTGTCTGGTGTTGCTCTTTATAAAAAGCCATTTTTTCAAAACCCCAATTTTGCAGAGTAATGGTCATCATGTAAATTAATCAAGTTTTCATCTTCCGAATTATGTAAAAGAATATTGGCAGTGAAAAATACTGGTGCCTCATTCTATTTAATTATTTTGAGCTCCAGGATTGAGAAATTCTGAAAAGGCGTTTCATAAAATCATGTCATTCTATACTGCTGGGATAAAACAGGTTTGAATGAATATGGTGTAATGAAAATAACGAAAACCATCTTATTATGAAGATAATAAGCATGAGACTGTTAAAGGGGAATTCATCATAATTCATGAATATAGACTTAAAACTGACGAAAATCTCATTTAGGTGTTACAAATCGTTATGATGATCATGATAATAATTCTTATTATACGTCCTTATATAGCGCCTAACATTGACATTATCAGTCGTCCCTATATGCACTCTACAATGTAGAACAATCAGCAGGATCAGACCCTGGCTATGCTTCGTTACATGATAGTTTGAACTTAGACCAAACAAATGAAATATGAATTTATTTCCATTACAATTGTTATTAAGTTCATCAAGATATGAACTTAGTAGTTCCGTGAGTTGTGAAATAAATGAGTATATACGGTTATTATAATAGGACAGAACAAATATTCAATGTTATTTTAATCGCCTCGAGATACTTTCTTCTGTTCATTCTTTTCATGCTTGGCACTCTAAAGAAGGATGGGTTAAAGTTTAATCAATATTGTGTAAAACGGGAACATGCATGTCAGTTGGGTAATATTTCTCACCTTATCGGGCAATAATGTACTCAATTTTGTGTAGAATTAACAAATTTAACCCAACGTTGTGTGATCTTTTACACAATATTGAGTAAACATTTACACATCCTACTTTAGAGTGGAGACAATATAACCGTGTGAGAAGTTACAGAATTAGGAAAACGAACAAGAAAGGGGGATACAGGAATAGAGGATGATATATCGGAAACCATAATATCATCAGACACTTTAAAACAATAACGAAGATATTATTTAAATAAGAATCGAACAATTTTAAAAACACAATAGATTTAACAGACATGTTTTAGAGAACTTGCCTTTGCCTGCATGTACAACATTTCCATGTAAGGGAATTAAACAAGTGGTTGCTTAGTGTTTACTAATTCTGAATTAACCAATAATACCAATGTGTTACTTTTATTTAATTTAAAACCAAACCAATCCATTTCAAAAGAAACCTACCATTTGTGGCGAAAATAACAAAAGAAAACAAAATGGCGCCTAGAAGATACGGATTCTGCGCCCCTCTGCGCAGGAGGAGTACTTTCCAAAGTAAGTCAAAAGCCATCATCAGATACTTTGTGCTCGCATTACAATGCCTCACATCTTAAAAATCCTAGATATAAATCCAAGAAATAGATCCACGAGATATTATTCCACTTTAGTGTCTCTATCTATCCATTAGAAGAATTTTTCCTGGGTTATAAGGTGGAATGCATTTGTTGCAACACTGGTACCGACTTCGTGCAATGGCGGACGTAATCGCGTTGCGGTGTTACGTATGCACCAAGAACTTTCTCTTGGGTGGGGTGGGGTAAAGGGATGCAAGGGTATTGTATTCCAAGATGAAGCCGGTGTCTTCGTAGGATGTACCACGCAATACCATAAGCTTTAGAGGGGGTCGATCAGAGATCTAGAAATGGCCCCCGATCGATAAAGCTCTTGGGAACAAAACGAAACGCCGCGTAGGGCAAAATGGAGGACTGTCGTGGAGAACAATGAAATCAATTGAAGATTGGGACGATGTATTAGGGGAATTTATGCCCAAGATGGAAGTCATAACGGCACATTTTTGTTCCAGATGATGATATTTTGTCAAATTATGCTTAAACCACCAATCAGGGGAGCGTGTTTAATTTCTTGAATGCAAGATCTAATGAATCTTGATGCAATGTGATATTAATACTCATTATATTGGTATTTTGCTGCGGTTACTACATGCGGCTGGGAAACAAATCGATTATGGTCGTAGACGAATCAATAACATTTCTTGTTCTCCTTCCCCCTTTCTCCTCCCCATTCTCTTCGACCCCTCTCCACTCAGCCCCTCCACCCCATCCCATTATTTGCGATGTTTTTCATCAAGATGTGCGTCACTTTCTTTCGTGTTTATTGTCATTCCTCTTTTCTTTCCGTTTTGAAACTCATGATGATAAAATATTTTTACTTTTTACTAGAATATGTGGGTGCCCTTTCGATGTTATCCACTTTTGAAAAATTCTACATGATTCGAAATGGTTAATTGGCGCTGTTGATAATTATAATTGTTAATCTAAGGTGACCGTATTGCCTTGATCTCGATCAAAGTGCAATAAATAAAATATTAAACGCATGTTTTCTTTGAAAATTACTGAAGTGAAATTTCAAAATTTCGAAGCAATTGTAATCAAATTTTGAAGATTATGTATTACAGTATTAATGTGTCGTGATGGGGAAAAATCGTGTATTGGTCACATAATATGTTGTAATTGTAATCACAAATTTACCTAAGCCATTTTTTGTTGAAGAAATATTTGAAAAACCAAAGTCATCATTTTATCTTTAGAAGAAATTGAATATTGAAGTAAACAGTTATCCAAAGTCATATCCCCATGCAGCAAGGAAGGCAAATTTAGTATCCCTTTATGATTGAAATACAGTTAGAGAAGGAAAAAGATTTGAAGAATATTCAAATCGTTTAAATACAAAAGAAACAAAGGACAAGAATTATGACAGCGTAAGAAAGAGAATGTAATAAAATCACATAGAAGGCCTAACAAAAGTCCAGAAATATACCAAAAATGTTAAAATATATTTTATCAATAACCGTCAGCAAGAGTGAAAGCGTCTATAAATATACCCAAATTATATATTAAATCATAAAGTATATACTATATTTCCCTTTCTTGCTGCATAGGGATGACTTTGGATATTATAATTATTTACTTCACTATTCAATTTCTTCTAGAGATAAAATGGTGACCTTGATTGTTCAAAACATGGTTTAGGTAAATTTGTGATTACTATACCGATTACTAACACACGATTGTTTCCCCTCAAAATTTGGTTACAATTGCTTCGAAATTTTTACATTTAACTTCAATAATTTTCAAAGAAAACGTGCGGATGCCCGCTAGTAAGACCCAATACTATATTCTCCAGGCAAGATTTTGCAAGATGCAACCATGCTGTACTACCCATGGAAGCTTTCTACTTCTTAGAACAGGGATGAGCCAATTTACCTGCAGAGTCAAATTATCCTGAATAAACGAAATGCCCATAAAGTTCTATGACAACACGTACCCCTTGCTCTTTACTTTGCCCTTTTTATTTGTTTACTTGCTTTATAATTCTTGTACTCTGAATGTGTCAATTATAATAATGTAAATATACTGTGATTTGTGCCGATTGACGTCAGTAAAAATGAAAATGTATAAATAGAATGAAAGCAAGAAAACGAAACAAAAAAACCTGGGGTGCTCAGGCAATTAGGAATGCGCGTTAATTTCTGATTTTAACGAAAATAGGTTTTAGGTACTGTTTCGGAGGAGATACTAAACCAATTATGAGATAACGTGTGATTGCTGCCATTTAAT
>BQKZ01001802.1:77704-88876 GCA_036244855.1 Temnopleurus reevesii | reverse complement strand
TATTAGTAAACCCGCCTATTAGCGTGTTTTAGAAATTGATGGACGCATAATATGTGCAGGTCAATTGCGTGCTTGTCATTAAATGTGCAGATCAAATGCGCATTCGTGTTCTACCTACTACAAGCCAACGTGTACTATCTTCGAAAACCCACTATTGACAGCACACTGTATGGTGTTTGCAGGCCCGTAACCAAGGGGTGGGGTGGAGGGGTTCGAACGCAACCATCCCACTTGCTTTAGCGTTCCGTTTCAACAAAAAGAAGGTTCGCTTCAAGACAATGGTCAGTTACAATGTGACAATTATTTCCCCCCTTTGCGTACAGTTCACCGGTAAAATCAAAATAATGTAAAAAAAATGAAAAATATATATATTTTTTGCGTAGCTATCAGCTATAAAAAGGATTTATTTTGTCATAAATTGCATTCCTACAAAAATCCAAGTTACGTACCTTGTGTTTTTACATTTTTCCAATATCAATAGACTTTCTTGTAACATAAAATATATTACGAGCAATCGCAAATGTGTCGAACGTGGTTTCCCATAGACTTGCGAATGAAATCAATGGTACGATCGATTGGAAAGCTTTATGTTACGGGGCCATCAACGTATTATCACCCTAAATACAAACATCAGTATCATTGTCAATTTACTCTCTTAATTCCAAAGATTCATTTTTAAGTCCAAAAGATTTATTCTTTAAAATCCACTGCCGGCTTGAGATAGTGACAAAACTGTAAGTTTTAAAATAAAACTTTTCTTTGACTTAAAAATTCAAAACTGTTAAAGTTTTATGAATCGAATCCATTATGACTTAAAAAACAAGTCTTTTAGATTTATTATTAAAACTTTCTTGGATTTATGTATGTTAGAAACAACTCTGTGGACTTAAAATTGTAAGGCAATGAAAGACTTATTTTCAAAAAGTCTTAAGGCCACCGCACACTACACGACTATCAGTCGTAAGACCTTAAGACCAATTTTTGATATACTGAAATACGCTTTAATACATTGCATCACAGCAAGATAATTGATGCCTAACACCTCCTCAAGTATCAAGTACCTCGCCGTTAGACGACGTGTTATAGCTTGTTTCAGCAGTTCCAAAATTGGTCTTAAGGTCTAAAAGTCGAGTAGTGTGCGGTGGCATTTAGGGACTTAATATTAAGTCTTAAGAGACTTAGATATTTTAAGTCTCAACAAAGACTTAAAATATAAGTCTTCGGAATTAAGAGAGTAGTTACGAGTTTAATTGGCAATTTGGTCACGAGTTTAATTGAGGACTTTAAAATGTTTATCTTTTAATTTATAATTCTGTCTTCTCCCATTGCAATATTTTCAATATGATGTGTGAGCAATGCTGCATCAAAATTTATACCCTCTGTGCAAAGGACTTCGATACCTTATCGTTTAATATGTTTACAATTTGTTTATATACGGTATAGGCTCGTGATAATTCTGCCTATCACTACTAATGCAATATTTATATATACGGTATGATCAATGTTGTATTTTGTTCACTTTTCTATGATTGCTTTTGATTTAACATGTAACGAAGTGTAATAAACGAACCGAATTTAAAAGGAAATGTATCATTCATTGAATTCTAATTAATACCATTCACTCCGTCGCCATTCTGAAAAACGTGTTCTGTCATATAGCTATATAAGGACCGACTCACACTTTTATGCGTTTTTAGCCTGCGTCGTCTCAGCATTTTTTTTATATAAACGGTCTCCGAGCGCACACTATATAGACGCTGATCAAACGGTAGACTGACGTTCGACTTCCGCTTAAGGAGCGTACGTCGAGAGTCAGTCCACCATATGACCTGCGTCTTTGTGCGTCCAGGGAGCGTTTTCACACAAAAAAAAACGCTGGGCCGATGCAGGCTAAAAACACAATGTTGTGATTCGGCTAGTAGATTAATTAAATCAGAGAATGGATTTAAATGTTCGACAATGAAAATGATATGTGTAATAGTTGCTCAGAAAAGCTATTCTTATTAAATGATAATGGACATTCATTTGTATTCGTCCGAATCATATTCTAATACTCGGGACCTCTAAAACAATTTTTGATGACCGAGAGGTAGAAGGAAGAAAGAGATATGGGAGGGGCATTCTGCAAGTTAGGTCGAAATCAAAGAGAGAAATTTAGAGAGAGCAATAGAGAATGATTGCGAGTATGTGTATTTGCGTCAGTTAGATGTGTGTGAATGAATTTACAATTGTGTGTGTGTATGTGTGTTGATGGGTGTGGGTGAGGAGGCGTTGAAATCTGTGAGAGGATGTGGCTAGATGAGGTTCAATTGTGTGATAATATCTCTGTGTTTTGAGGATGATGTGTGTGTGTGTGTGTTCGGATGCGTCAGCATGAAATCCCGTTTGTATATTTGAAAGGTGTTATGTGAGTGTGTGTATATGAGGATGGGTGTTTGTATGAGTATGTGTGGATAGATAGATAAATAATATTTGGCAGACGGAAGAAAAGGGGAAGATGAAATTAATCAAACTGGACATAGACTTGAGAAAGCAAATTCTTTTATTTGCAGCACAGTGACAATCTTCATAATGATCATGAATTAAAAAAAAACGAAATAAAGGATTAAAGTGGTCATCATTACCAAACCTTTAATCAAAATACACCGCAAAAGGGATGATGTCATATGAAAACCAGCCGGAATCAACGCACGTCCACACCAGAAAAGCATCGAGGGCTTAAGCAACACCATTAAGTGGACATGTGTGGCTCATTGGTAGAGCGTCTGCCCCATGAATGGGAGGTCGTGGGTTCGATCCCCAGTCAGTCATACCAAAGACTTTCTAAAAATGGGACCATCTGCCTTTCATGCCAGGTGCTCGGCATTGAAGAAAGGAGAAGGGTAATTATGTTATGCAGGGTCCGCTGGAAGAACAGCTATCAGCTGAAAGTGGCTACCCTGGGTAAATAATGCCCATGCATGAGCAAAAAATTAATTCACATTGTTCTGCACTCAACCCTGGTGAAATGTATACCTGACGATAATTTTCCTTAAAATACAAAGACGCCTTTGTGCAGCAGATGTATTGATTGTAGAGCGCCTAGAGATTTATGTCTGAGGTTTCTAGCGCTTCATAAGAGCTCATAATAATAATTTGCATTTTCAAAGCGCCTTTTCGTAAGATTCAAAGCGGACTTTTGGGAAGGTAGAGGAAATACATAATAGGTTAATAAATGCATACATGTATAGAAATAACAGAATGAGAATACATAGATTACAAACAAGTAAGTTAACATATCAATGGAGCATATAATTACAAGAAAAGGTGTGTTTTTAGACACTTCTTAAATGAAGAGAGTGTTTGACTATTCGTAGTTGTTAGGGGTAGAGAGTTCCAGATACGTGGGGCAGTTACAGAGAATGCTCTATCACGTATGCGTTTGATGGTACGAGGGACGATGAGTGTTTTTGGCATTGTAGAACGGGTATTGTACTTATCATATTTTTGCAGATTGTGACTTGGACCATAAACGTAATAAACTAATGAAAAGGTGCAAAGTCTCTTTGTTTAATTGACATTAAGATACATGTATCTACAACAGAGATAAAGTTCGGGTACACAGAAATATTATCAACAGCTCAGTATCGAGTATCGCCGGAAATATCTATTTCCACTCTACAGTAATACAAAAAAAACATCACCAAAACATCCTTAGTTTCGCTCTACAACGTGAACCCTGTGTATGACCTAAGGGGCCTTTCAAGTCATTTTGTTGTGAACAACTGTTTACAAAATGCGTAAATGACCCTCCGGCAGTCAACAGGATTGACGTCGGTCGCGTTGCATAGCGAAAGCCTAGTATTATCCCTTTAAACAAGAACATACATATTTATGAATCGATATGATGCCTATTTTTTTATGTTCTAGTAGTTGCAAGATAACTAGGCCACCACGTGTATTCGAAAGGAAGTAATATTGGGGAATTGAAAATTCGTATACAAATTGAAACACAAGTGGTGATTCTTGATCGGCAACTGTTGATAACCTCCAACTTCTGGCAAATGCCCTAAAATCTTTGTAATGATATTTTACATCTTAAACTCATTCATTTCCTCAAAATAGGGCATAGCAGCCTCGGCAATCCTCTTGACATCTGGTGGCAACCTTTCCCGCTGTGCAGCTGGTTTAGGCGGGAGAAAACCACTGGAATTGAGGGCTGTACCGAAAAATGCCGTGAATGTCTTGAGAACCTTTTCTCTATCTATCTGCCACTTCTCCGTCACAGCAATAGAAGGATCCCATGTAAGAAGCGAATCGCTGTACGGTAGACCAGTCGCCTTGCAGAACTTAGAGAGCACCTCCGCTGGGTTGGCCAGGAGATCATCGGTATTGAGCACGATCGGGTTTGGATCGACCTTGGCACGGATGGCCTTCCATATATTGTAGGTTCCGCTGTAGAACTCTCGTGCTTTCAAGATTGGATCGTGTTTATCCAGGTCAAATTCAGCTTCCTCTTCCTGTTTCTGTAGACCAAACTGGACCAGCTGCTTGAACATACCGTTCCTATATGAGCTGATGGCTTTGTATGGGTCTCGGATTAAGAAGATATGCTTGAATCCTGAAGGTAATTGTTGGAAAGATTTGTCATCTTCGAATGCGAAGAAGCCCTCTTTGACCACGATATATTTGCTGGATGATGTTTCCATTCGTTGTCTGACTCTATCGTACCTGTAGAACAAAACAAATTTCACATAATGAAGCTAATTTCATTGAATCATTGTGTCTAAGTTTTAGCACCATTTGAATTGTACACAATGATAAAAACGTGCAATATGTTGCACCTTGCAAAGGATGAGATACCCCTTTGAGTGTGGAACATCGCACCTTATTTTTGTAAAGGTACAATATTTTACAAAGTATTAAAAGCAAAGCAACTGAGATGTTTGACTCAACGCCTAATTGACGGATCGCTTCATTCCAAGCTTATCGCTTTACCGACTGAATTAATCGCTGCTCTCGACCGATGGATTGATTCTTAAGACAGCTAGCAAAAAATCCCATATTTGTGAATGGTGGGCAATGTATATCCCATAAAAATATGTCTAGGCTAAGTCCTGGCATATGGTCCTGGTCTTCATCAGTCAATAACTGCGGGTACATAACTCAGTCGGAAGATGGCAATGGCAATGTTGATATGTTTTATTAAATATTGCACCTTTATAGGCGCAATATTGCACCAAACGTGTAATAAGTGTTCTCAGCATTTGATTATTATGCCACCATAAAGGTGCAAATCTGCACCCTTATAGTTAATATATTCATTTATAAGAAAAAATGGAAATTCGGAAGGGCCACCAAGGCAATAAATATCATCATCATGTAACATATATTTCAATATATCCCACGTGCTAATTGATATAACTCTGGTCTCTGGTGTAACACTTGGCACGGCTCGATTGAGTTGTCAGAAATTAGACATCTATTTACTATCCATAATTTACTACATGTACTTTAACATTACGGAGATTGTTAATTTAAATCTATAGCAGCGATTGTCAGTGGGATATGAATTCCATTTTAATCTATCGTAGTTCGTAAAACACAAACTTCTTATAATATAGGTTTGCCCGGTCAACTTCAAACTATTTGCGAGGGATTTGACGTTCCGGAAATTCAATTTCGTCTGGATCGGGATCGCGAGTACAAATCAGAATTCAAATTCGTCTTCGGTCACTTGTAATCAACAACTTAGCGATCATATTGCTTTTCTCGCTTACCAAATTGACGGAACATGTANCACGCAAGATATCGTCTAATTTGAATGAAATGTTTACTTTATTTGGTCAGAGTTAGTTTGAAGTAGACCGGGCAAACCTATAGTTCTGAAGAAAAATTCTCTTATTTGTAGTATTAGTAATAATGATAATAATACACTGACATCTATATAGCTCGTAATCAGGCGAACTGCCCTAGATCTATGCGCTTCCCATTATTTTAGAATACCCTAAGTTCAACGTCAAAAGTAACCCTGTAAACAAATAATGTCTTTAACTTGCGCTTGAACACTTCAAGAGAGTTTGTTGATCGAAGTACATGTCAGCATGTGATAGGTTGTTCCATGTCTTCGGTCCACAGAAGTCAAAGCTATATTTACCTTTTTTTAGAACAAACACTATGAATATTCAAAACCAGAGAGTGTTTACTGGAGCAGAGACTGTAGTTTGAGCCAATAATAACACGATGTTATACACTTCCGTAAAATTAAGTCAAACGCCAATTCAATGTTCATTTGCTTGTGATTGTTATGTCCGCGCAGTTAAATGCATGACGTTTGGATTTATTGTCCCATGATAAACTTCATTTCACGGGCATATAGATCAGGGGCCCGTAACATAAAAAATTCAATTAAACTTACAATAAATATTAATCGTATATATGCCTATGACATGCGATACATTTCCAATTTATCGTAACTATTTTATGTTACAGGCCCCAGCATATCTTGTTTACTCTACTTACACGAGAAAATCCATGTCTATGGTATACTTCGCGAGAGATTCGTATAGAGTCTTGGCCTTCCCATAAGCCTCTTCATTTCCTTCGTAAACCATCGGAAGGTCCTCGCCATCGTTTGCTTCTTGGTAAACATTCCTCGCGTAGCCACAACTCGTGAACAATTCAAAGAAGACCTCCATTCCGTCAATCATACTCAGGCATTTCGTCAACGCCGTGGAAATCGTCCTCGGAACAACCCAGAAGAATAGCCGCACGCGGTCTTGATCGTGGTCAGCCATATTTTGTTTTATGAATATATGACGTCTAATGCGGGAATGAATGAAAGGGCCTAAGTTTTACAGTTCAGCGCAAATGAAATGAGTTGCAGTGACTTATTTGTCAACGTCGGGTTATCTTACAGGTTAAGAAGAAAAAGCTATGAAAAGAATACTGAACATGACCTCTGGACTTTGCCCCAGTAGACATGTGTGTACGTGATCTGCGATCAGTGGCGTATAACTACGGGGGGGGGGGGGGCACGGGGAGACACAGAGAGAGAGAAAGAGAAGAAAAGAGGGGAAGATGAAAGGAAAATGCTAGATTACACATTCTAAGTTTGACAAACGATGACTCAGATGCCAGAAAATAGCATCTAAGCACGCTCGATTTTCCTTTTTTTCTGTGGAAACCTCCCATTCCCATTTGCCGTAGCATGCTGGCGACGCCAGACCTTGGGTTTCGCAAGTTCTATGGTGGGAAGAGCCGGGTTCGAGCGGTAAAATATTCCCCACTATTCCTAAATTTCAAGTGGTTGGTTTTGAAATTTTGATTTTTTTTTATTTGACCTCAAACTGCCATATGCAAGGCCGGATCCAAGAAACAGGAGGAGCACAGGTGGAGGCATGTGCCCCCTAAAATTTTACTTGTATATATTTTTTCTCTCCCTCTTTCTCCAATATTGGGTTCTAATATACATGAAAGTGTTTTTTTTTTAGTTGTTAAATAAAATGTATCGCGATTCTTGACCAAGAAATCGTACTCCCAACATGACAGGACAGTGCACCTATATAGCTCGTCTAGGCCTATAAATATAAAATGTGGCAAAAAGGAAACGAAAATGGGCAAATTGTCCTCGCCCGCTTCGCTTCCTCGTACCAGATCATTTCCGTGCTATATAATGTAATTATATTCAGGCATTGAAATGACAACGCTATTCATTATATAGGCCTTATAAACGTTTTCAAATATATGAGCTACAAATGTAGCGAAAATTTAAATAAACTCGGCTTTTTTTTTTTCTGGCTCGCTACGCTTGCTCGGATCAGATCATCTTGCTTCATTCCTTTAATAATAATAATAATAATAATAATTACATTTATAAGGCGCTTTATACAGGTGTTTCAAAGCGCACAGGTGGTCTGTCTAATCGTAATACCGGTAAAAAAAATAAAAATCAATACATAGTACATAATTAATAGAAAACAAAATACTTAATTATAAACTAACTTGGTGTACGCTTCCAAAAATGTACTACAAAATTAAATTATAACTGCTTAAATAGGTGGGTCTTGAGAAGGGATTTAAATAATTCCTTTGCATTCAGACATTGAATATAACGCCAGACATACGGAACATTATCCCACACTTTATATCTATTCATTTATTTATTAGAATATATTTCAACAGGATAAAAACAAGATCAGCAAAAGCTGTTTTACATCAACAGGATCAAGGCAACAATGTAAAAATAATTGATACAAAATAACATAGAATACAATTTATAATAAGTACAATTAAAATTCCGATAGAAATACAAAATTAAAAGAAACTTAAAAGAAACTAGTAGTACAAAGATTGCAAAACACTGCTCATAGAAAATCAAACAATGAAGATCATTGTATGAAAATAAATGGCTTTTACAAAAAAACATATTCTTATATGATCGCTTAAATGATGATATGGATGATATATTTTGAAGTTCGGTTGGGATTAAGTTCCATAATTTGATTGCACTGTACTTAAATGATTGTTTAAAACATTCAATGTTAGGCTTTGGTAAAACAGCATTAAGTGAATTCGCATTTCTTTTATTAATCCCATGCCGATCAATAAACAATTCAATATAATTGCACAGTCTAATGGGTGCAAGGCCGTTGGTAAGCTAAAACGTTAGTTCCTCCTTGTATCAAACGATTGCCATTTTATTTTTTTTTAATCAAATCACTTGAACTTATAGAGAAATCACATTCTTTTAAAACAATACGTACCGCTCTCTTCTGTAGTCTTTTAAAAAGTTCCCTGTTTTTCAATGAACAATTTCCCCGAACTGAGCAGGCATAATCTATACATGGTTGAATAGTCGTTTTATAAATAGTATTTACTATATCCGTGTTAAGCGTAGAACTTAAATGTCTTAAAACATGTAACTTAAATGAAATTGATTTACAAAGAAATTCGGTATGATAATTGTCCATGTAAGATGACTATCAAGATGTACTCCTAAATATCGGAAAGTTTCAACTTGATTAAGATGTTCACCATTTAGTGTAAGATTTAGTTTTCCTTTGCACTTTGATTGTCGAGTAGAAAAAAAGTATGACATTTGTTTTACTAACATTAATTTTCAAACGATTCTACAGTACCAGTCATAAATTTCACATAGAGTTACGTGTAGTTTAGATTCAATGCTTCTTAAATTTGAGTCAGATACATAAACAATAACATAATCAGCAAAAATATTACAAATACCATTCGAGATACTTTGAACAATGCCGTTAATAAAAATAAGAAAAAGGTCTGGTCCAAGGACTCCTCCCTGTGGAATACCTACTGTTAAATTGATATCTTTAGATTGCTTTCCATGAAATCTCACTACTTGTTTTCGATTTGATAAATAATCCTTGAACCATGAGAGTACGTTTCCAGTAATTCGGTATTTTTCTAATTTAAAAAGAATTAACTCATGGTCAATCGTGTCAAAACATTTCGATATATAAAAAAAAAACAACCACCAACCATTTCATGTTCATTAAGCGCGTCAAGCCAATCATCAACAACACGGTGAAGACATGTAACTGTAGAGTGATGACATTTTGGGTGTGCAAATGTAGCGATGATGACAAGATAATTGGCAATTTGTTCCTCGCTCACTCCGCTCGCTCGTACAGTATCCTGTCATGCTTTATCATTCTTTTACATTCGGAAATGGAATTGACATAAGGCTATTTATTGGACGGGGCTAAAGAACGCTTTCCCAAACTATTCAGTGCAAAATAGTATAAAAATACCATTTATTATATAGGCCTAATGAACCTTTTTCCCCAACATTTGAGTGTTCAAATGTAGCAAAAAAAAATAAAGGAAATTGACATACCTCTCTCGCTAGCCACGCTCGCTCGCATCAGATCATCTTGCTTCATTCCTTTGCATCCAGAACGTTGAATAAAACAACATTTATTACAAAGGCCTATTGAACGTTTTTACAATGTTTGAGTGTACAAATGGATCGTAAATCTAAAGAAAATTTGACAATTTTTCTTGCTCGCTACGCTCGCTCGTATCAGATCATCTTACTTTATACATTTGCATTCAAACATTTAATATAACGCCATTTTTATCACTTTTAACGTTTTCCCCCACTTTGGGTGTGTGCAAATGTAGCGATGATGACAAGATAATTGACCATTTTTCCTCGCTCGCTCCCCTTGCTCGTACAATATCTTATCATGCTTTATCATTCTATATAATCAGAAATTGAATTGACATAAGGCTATTTATTGGATGGGGCTAAACAACGCTTTCCGAAACTCTTGGTGTAAAATTGTATAAAAAGATGAAAAATGCCATCTTTTTCTCGCTCGTATTATTCTTTATTTTTATCATAACTCTACATTCAGGCATAAAAAGGACAAGTAAGAATTCCTTACGAATGCTTTGATTTTGTAAACAGTGGGTATCAAGAGTGAGATTTTCCCTCGCTCGCTCACTCCGCTCGCTCGTTAAGCAAGTTACCAATCCACCGAACTCCCAGTGATGATCAATCTTTATCTTTGGACACCCCCATACTGCCATACATGCGGTGATATACAGAATGCCACTGTTGAAACCCTTTCTAAAAGATGCTAGAAAGGAATGTTCGAATCATGTTTGATCACTGGTCATCCCCAATCTCGATCACAGATCGACACCGTTGCCCATCAGACCTCCATAGATTTCTGTTCAGAAGTCATATTTAAAGGGGAACTACACTCAGACATTAAATTGCTATCATTAAATGAAGAAAAATAAGATGAACAAACTGTGAAAATTTGAGCAAAATCGGATAATCCATTCAAAAGTTATGAATTTTTAAAGTTCTAAATTACACCCCTCATGGGCTCCTTAAATTGGCAAACGTACAGGCACAAAATGGCTGCCAACATGGAGAACTCTACATCCGCTTTGTACACAAAATTTCACATTTTCCTCTTTTTCCAGAAAAGTAGTCAAAATTTTGTTTCTTCGGTTAGATATATTATAGCCACATCAATTCTGCAAGCATTCCAGAAAGAACGAGGTTGATTCCTCATTTGAAATATGATAGTTATCCACTTTCAATAAATTTATATACAAAGTGAATGAGGAGTTCTCCATGTATGACATCACAGATTATGCTAATTAGCTATACGCATGCCAATTCAAGGATGCCCAGCAGAG
>BQKZ01001802.1:37751-56684 GCA_036244855.1 Temnopleurus reevesii | reverse complement strand
CCTCCCCCTCCAAAAAAAAAATGTTCCAGATCAGTTATTCCAGGGTACAAGTGTTCGAAACGTGTCAACTGAAAATTAATATGTTAGATCAAGTAGGAATTTTAGATATTATAGGTTAATAATATCATTTCATTTCATCTACGGGCTTTTCGTTCTTGGCCAATCTGGGGGGAAAGGTCTGGCCACCCCCCCCCCCTTCATGTGCGCATGCAGTCCTTGTTTTTAGAGCGAAGAAACAGTATTTTTGATAGGGCAGGGGAGAAAATAAAACAAATAACAACAAGCAAAAATAAACAGAACGTTATAACATTATATTTCTCCAAAAGTGTAACAGGGCTTTGATGGCGTAAGGATTTTTTTCTTTCTTTTCGGGTTAGAGGTAAGTTCGTGTGAGACTCAAAATTTCTTTCGTCATCATCGTAATTTACGACGAAAATAACAAAAAATTGCAACATTTCAAGGTGAATGTTTCTCATTAAAAACGAGGGTCACATCTCTTGGGGGTATGATCTCTCATGTTCACAATGTCTAGAAAATAGATTAAAAAATTGCTTTGTAATTCGATTACTTGTGATATGAAATGATATCTGCTCACGTACTGGTGATAAAATCATATCAAGAAATCTTTGGAATGAAAGAAAAGTGGGTGGGGAGATAGAGGAGCCTACGTTGAACTCATTTTTGCCGATATGAAACATTTTCGATTAATTCCACCCTGACTTGACAATGTACAGCGAAATGATTCAATGTGGAACTGTTGAAACAAATTTGCTTATAACAGTGACCTCCCACACATACGCATTCACACACACACACACACACACACACACACACAAACTTACCCGCACACTTCTCATAATTTAAACAAAACACCCGCAATGCATTTTTATTATATTTCATTTAAAAAAAAAGTTATTGGCACATTCATGCCAAAGCATACATTGTTTTATGCACAGTTACAGAGTTAAAGAAGACGCGGTGGAAATATCAAATATATATTTTTTTTAAAAAGACAATAATAATAACTCGATCAACCCTGTAGCCTAGTATTCAGATATACATGTACATGAACTTTCGTTATTCAGTTATCATTTTTACACCATCATGTTTTTATGTATCTTTCTTCTGCAACAGCAATCGTTAGACATTTCTTTAAAATCTAACTTATCACAATGACAAAGAATTAATAACATCTTGTCGTATATGAACATGCCTCATCTGTTTGTTTGTTTTGGGTTTTTTGTTTTTTGGTTTTTTTTTTGCTTTTGTTTGTATTTGGGTGGTAATGTTGGCAATGGTACTGTATACTATCATGGTAAATAGGGTCATGCAGCTAGAACCCCCGCCCCCGTAACTTCAATAGAATATGAAAAAGGAGAGTTATTATGCTTGCTCTGGAATGCTTTCCCGGCCTCTTGAAAGGTATATAGACGAGAAATGCGTTGCCACCGTACATGATCTCTTGTCATTTGTGTACGTTATTCAGCCAGGGAGGTGTTTCACCAAATCGTTCTTAAAGTTACGCACGACTTTACGTTCGACTTGTATCAGTTCTTGCGCTGAATGCGCGTGATAATGTGAACAATTACGCACAAGAAGGGGTACCAGTCGAACGTAAAGTCGTGCGCAAAGTCTTTCTTATCTTGGTGAAACACCTCCCAGGCCGCAGCCTGCCCACTGCTTGGTGTTTTCAGTGCAGAGCAGTGTTTCACCAAATTTCGAAGGACGTTAAGAACGACTTTAAGAACAACTGGTATCAGATCTTGTGTTGAATGATCGAAAATCTTACGCATGCTCTATCTTTCTTTAAGTAGTGCCTAGGGCGGCATTGTTTTTCACAAAGATTAGAAAAACTTAAAGAATGATTGGTGTCCGTGTGGGTAACAATTGATAATACTATGCGTATTCAGCGCAAGAACTGCTACCAGTCGTCCACAAAGTCGTTCTTAAAGTCTTTCTTATTGTGGTGAAACACCGCCCAGGCAGGCTGATCTTGGTTCTCTTCTCCCGCGCTTTCCTTTCAATTTGACACCCAAAGTCTGTTTTAGTATATTGTGGTACTGGGGCTTGAGGTGACCAAAGAAAGACATTTTCTCTTTGATAGAAACGTAAGGATAAAAGAGCAAGCCAACTTTTTTTTAAGAATAATATATAGCATTTAAACACGCCATCTCTCTAGTCACCTATTCAGAGGCGCGAGACAAATTATCTAATATTATTACCCGGCCATAGCATAGCTGCCAAGTAGGCGCTTCTGCATTTAGAAGAATAAATTCCTGCCGGTACCCATTCACCTCACCTGGGTTGAGCGCAGCACACTATGGGTAAATTTCTTGCTGAAGGAAATTAACGCCCTGGGAGAGATTCGAACCACCGACCCTCTTGTTAAGAAGCGAGAGTCCGAACCACTACACCACGACGCTCCCACCTATAACTTCGGGGACCGCTGCTTGAACAAGTAGAAACCCCGACATAGCGTTAAATTCTTTTATATTACTAGCATTTATTTCAATTGAATTACTATGGGTGAATTGTGCTACCAACCCTCTCTGACAATGTAAAACAGTGCAATACTGGGAGCTGTTTCACTAAGATAAGAAAGACTTTACGCACGATTTTACGTTCGACTGGTATCCCTTCTTGCACTGAATGCGCGTAATACAGTATTATGAATGATTACGCGCAAGACGAGATCCCAGTCGAACGTAAAGTCGTGCGTAAACTCTTTCTTATCTTGGTGAAACACCGCATCGAACCACATGATTATGCATTCTGCGGAGTGCTCAGATGATTCGAACCTGCGCCTTTGAAGATGTGAGGATTGCTTGATCCCGGGCTGTCCAATCCCATGCATAAACGAGGGTGACTTATAAGAATATAATAAGATATAAAACGATAAGACAGTGTCCGCTTAACACTGTCATAAAGTACAACATTGTACATTTTCCAGTAGTTCAAAAACGTGCCTCTTTTGCTGAGTGTTTACATGGAAAGGGTATAATATTTCACCTCATCTTTTGTTTTGTCACCTCCAGTTTTGTCGCAGATTGCATCTTATAGCGGAGGTTTGCATCCTATGTGCACCTGTTTGTGTGTTCATGTTTAACATGCTTAGAACTTTTCCAGGTTAGTTTTTTGTGTCCAGCTGATCTTCCTAATGTTCCTCAGGAACCACATCTCTCATGCCTCAAGTATTTTCATGCGTTTGATGATGGCCTAGGTTTCAGAACAATAAAACAGTTCTGAATAAACAAAAGTACCGATACTAGGCGATGTTTTACCAAATAGTTCTTAAAGCTAGGTTAAGAACCAAGTCAAGAAAGACTGGAGTACATTATTGGCTATTGTAAATTTTTCAACCATTCAAAACAAGAGCTGATACCATTCGTTCTTAAAGACGTTGATTGTTTAAGTCGTTCATAAATTCAAGCACCGCCATGGGCAGTGTTTCACCAAGTTACGAAAGACTTTAAGAACGACTTCACGCACGACTGGTACCAGTTCTTGTGTTAAATTATCGAGAATCTTACGCATACTACAACCGTTAACGACCGTACTCCATTCTTTCTTGAAGTCGTGCATAACTTTAAGACCGATTTGGTGAAACACCACCCTGATCAATCATATCCTAAATTGATTCATCTCTTCATAGTACGTCATGGCCTCGTCACCCAGCCTTATCACATCTAGAGGCAGCTGCTCTCTAGGAACATCCGGGCGAGGCGGGAGAAACCTACAAGAGTTGATGGCATCCCCGTAAAACGCTTTCCCGTCCATTACGAGATCATCACCAGCAGCTACCCAAGTCCTGACCACTTCTGGCGAAGCATCCCACTGAAGAAGCGAATCGCTGTACGGTAGTCCAGTCGCCTTGCAGAACTTGGTCAGCACCGTCGATGGGTCGGCCAGCAGATCATCAGAGTTGAGGACGATGGGATTGGGATCAATGTTAGCGCGGACGTACTTCCACAGACTGTGTGTACCGCTGTAGAACTCCTTTGGTTTCAGGATCGGGTCCATCTCCAGATCGAAGGTCTCGTCGCTGAGGGCGATGTCCGTCCTGGCGCCGACGTTAGCGAGGTGTTTGCGGACAGCCTTCCGGTAGGAGCTGAAGACCCGGTATGGATCGCGGATGAGGAACACATGTTTGCACTCTCGAGGGAGGTACTGTCGTGTTTTATCGTCCGGAAAGGCGAAGAAGATATCTTTGCACAGCACGTACTTCTTAGTGGAAGCCAAAAATCTTTGCTTGACGTTGTCGTATCTGTTTTGGAAGTCAAGTAAAAAAGAAAAGTGTGAAACATATTGAATTCATTGATAAAATGAAATGATAATGTTAAATCGAAAAAATAATGATTGAATAAAGCTAGTAATTAAGAAAGTATAGTCTCAAGTGTCATATTCATGTATTCAAAATTAATCAACGAGAAAATAAATCACCACGTACACCTCGAAAATGCATAAACTTTTACCAGCGTGGTTTCTGTTGCTGCATGAAGCTTGTTGCTATTCTCCGCTATCAAGCTATTTTTTCTTTCATTCTTTTTCGTCTGTGTGTGTGCGTGCGTGAGAGTGTGTTTGTTTGTTTTATTTGTTGTTGGTGTTGCCTATCAAAGCGAATACAGAAGCGTCAAGTGCTTCATTATATTTGTTTATATATTTATTTTTCACTTATATATGTATTATCAAGCCCATCCGCCGTGAGTGAATTAAAAGTATTCCAGGCAGCTAAATCGACAAACTGACCCGTACTGCCTAATCCGCACATAATCCCGCGATACAATCTCATCGCCGGAGTGTTGCTAGAAAGTTGTGACCAATTGCAAAATTTACTGTTAATCAAGTTGAAACAAGCATTTTCATTCGTGCACGATCTTCACGTGTTAAGCATCAAACAATTACTACTACAAGCAGTTTATCATATTTTTCCAGCAACGCTCCCTTAGTCTAAATTCAGACTCACATAATTCGATCAGGCTCTACCTTTGTGCCTCCAAAAATATTCTTCGCTGCCACTCGTGCTATCTCCTCGTGTCCATTATAAACCATCGGCATGTCCTCACCATACGTCTCCATATACCGCCTCCTGACCAAAGCACAGAAATGGAAAGTCTCAAACCAAATCTCCATTCCATCAATTGCACTCATACATTTTGTAAATGCAGTCGAAATGGTTCTTGGTATGCTCCAAATCACGATACGGACTTCATTTCCATCGCTGCTCGCCATTTTTTTAATCAATCACCACTTATAAAGCGTGATTATATTCCCATTTGTATGCACCGTTTTGAATCGTAGTGTATATTGCAGGAAGTAGACGTTCAAAGTCTGAGGTCAATAATCAAAGTGAAAAACAGCGGACATTCGTTCATTGAGTCACTGCATTGCTTCGTGACTATTACCCGCAAATTGCCTTAAGCCCTGGTCACATACAGACATAGGACCCCGGAAGCAACACGATTCACCCCGTCTCTTTGTTAATTCACAGTTAACTGCCTCAGAACAACGAGTCGGGGTGAATCGTGTTGCTTCCGGGGTCCTATGTGACCAGGGCTTTAAGGCCAGGTCAATATTGCATGTGTGAATTCGTTATTATAATATGTTTATGGATCAGTAATAATGCAACCGCTGCCTCCAAAGCTGTGTATTCTAAATGAATATAAGCATGAAATGTTTTTATTTTCAAAACGTGAACATGAAACACGATCGTGTTTATGAGGCTTGTGAGTCATTTTTTGCCGTTTGCTGTTGCTTTTGTTATTGTTGTTGTTGTTGTTGTTGTTGTTGTTAGTATTTTGTTTGGTACATTTTCTTCAGTGAGTGTGTCCCTGCGTAGTGCACCAAATACCTAACTACTGCGCAGTTTGTGCAATTCGCAATGGTCGTATTCTCATTTATTTCACATGAAGGGCCTATCTGTCCCTTTTGGTATTATTTAAATTTTTATCGATTTTCTATTCTTTTACTATGTACAGTTTACCCTTTTGACTTAATCTTATTATCGTATCTCATTGAGAATTTTATTCTTTTCCATGCTATTCTATCTTCCTCAGACCACCAGCATCATATAGGCCTATCATTCAAATTTCTACCTTCTTTTTGCCCCTGCCTTATGTAATTTTTCCATCCGGATCTTTTTATGTTATTTGTTAGTTTTTCACCTTTGTTTTTGACTTTCACCTTTCCGCCAGAAGGATCGAAGTTCGAATCACATCCATGTCGTTGATGTCATAATGATTTGTGTTAACCCTTTCAGGACAGGAATTATTTCACAGCCAAATCAATCGCTATTCCATCCTCAAATTGACAACAACTTCGATTATCTTTTTAGAGCATTCCAATTAAATGCAATAATACCAAATTGAATATTCCCCCCCCCCCCAAAAAAAAAAAAAAAAAAATATTCTCTGCGACAAATTCAAATTTCATGTATTTTTTCTCTTTCTGCTCATACGTCATATATATTTATGTATATATATTTATTTATTGTATTACTTTTATGCTTTTAATTTGTTATTTTATGTGTTTTGAAAGAGATGTAGATAAAATTGAATTGAATTGAATTGAATTGAATTGAATTGAATTGAATTGAATTGAATATTTATTTAGAAACCTGCATCAAAAGTTACTTTATCAAAACACAAAACGTGTTCAATCGTCCTGAAAGGATTGATATTGAATGCACTTTATGTATTATCTATTTTACCTATTTTTTGATCGCATTTGGAATATCTCCATATACAAAATTAGAATATTTACTAAAATTCAAATGGATGGGAAGTTTGGAATTTCATGGGAATTGTCAAAACCATTAGTTATCCATCTACACACCATGTAAAAATAAGCAAATAAAGAAAAAAGACAAATGTATCGGATATCTGGATATTGCACAATGGATTTTATATTATATTTGTACCTCATTAACAAATCTTACGGCAAAACAAATCTGTAACCTGACATTTTTTTTAATCACGCCCACCAGTGTGCCATAAATAACACACGAGCCCTCGCTATGGCCTATCATTCTGCTCCCTGTACATACGGGTATCCTATATTCTTCAAAAGAATTAAAATAATAAAAAAAAAATCATAATTATGACTGATTTGATAATATTCACCGGGGATTTGAACTCTTCAATGACTATCAGATTGGTCTCGGTTGATTTCCGGTGCAATTAGGAAAGGATAAATCTTGAAAACTCGTTAAAAATTAATGACTTACAATAATAGGATGTCTATGATGATTAAAGAATCTGTGAATTTGTTTAATTGTTACTTTGAATTGATTGGGCCAGAAACGTATACGAAGACATTGGAGACGGGAAATTCCTGTTTTCCCAAAATTAAGAACAAGCAGAAATAGAGTAAGAAAAATTGGTAGGCAGCGTTTCCTCCTTTTTATGCTTCAAGTAATGTGTGTGTGTGTGTGTGTTTGTATATGCGTGTGAGTGTGTGTGTGTGTGTGTTTTTTTTTTATGTGTGTATAGTTTATTTATTGTCCCTTTTTTAATTAAATTGGCGACCTCTAACTCGCATCCTGGAGGGGAGGGGGCAAAGATACGAATGATAATAATATACCGTAAATTGAATCACATGAAATAAACGTTTACATATAAAAATGAACAACTAAAGGAGCACTGGTCGGAATCGAAAGTAGACACACAGCCGTCGATACACAGTTTGAGAAGGGGTGGGATATTGCACCTTTCCAACACTGGGACCACTATCGGGGTCCAATTTTAAGGTTCACATTACCCCCTTTTTCGCTAAGTGTATTGCACTTTTTCGTAGTTCGAATATTATGTTTGTTTGTTTGTTTGTTTGTTTTTATTTCCGTAAATTCAGAACATAATATACAAAACATATATTTAAAAAAAAAAGTATACACAAAACGGCGGATAGCCCATTTCAGCGGTATTTACAAAATATCGCTGTTCTTCCATGGGGTTCTTCCATTCTACCGGTTCCTCAGAGAGCAATATTTTACAAAATATGTTGAAGATGCAACAGTTGTGGCCCAAACCTGCACGATCTTTGTGAGATTGCTTAATTTCAAGCCAAACTCTCTACCGACTGAGCTTGTGACTTCTTTCGACCGATGGATGGATATGAAATTAAACATAGACTCAGAATACATTAACGGTGGAAACGTATTTTATGTCTCTTTAATGTACAAATATTTCAAAGTATTCACCTGAGGCTAAAAGATACTTATGTTGCCTTTGTTTCATCCGTCAATAACATTAGATGCAGAGCTCAGTTGGTAGAGCGTCTTGCTTGGAATCCCACATCTGGCGGCATTTCAGGAAAAAAATCTAGAATAATGAACATTTATGGTGCAATACTTCAGTGTTGAATTAAGTTTGCTTGATTCCCGAGCGCTGGTACACGCCGATCAGCCGGTGGACTGACGTTCGGCTTGCGATCAAAGAGCGTACGTCAAACGTCAGTCCACCGTATATGACCTGCATGTGTGTGCTTCAAGGGGGTGTTTTTAATTTTCAAAAACGCTGCCCCGACGCAGGCTAAAACCGCCGACGTGTAAGGGCCCCAGCATACCAAACACGGCACGGCATCACGGCGAGGTTTTTACGCGATATCTTGGTTGTTATTGGCTAACGCGCTCCTCCACCGCCGGATATTGAACAATTGACCAATCGCAGGGGAGCAATCGCGTTAAAACCGTGCCGTGGTGCCGTGCCGTGTTTGGTGTGCCCGGGCCTTAAGTCGGCCATTAAAGGTGCAACATTGCATCTTGACTTCTAAGCGTGTACAGCTCTTAATTTACTCCTTTTGATTGGCTCCCAGGGGTACCCGATGTATTCGTTCGCTTAAAGATTCCTACTGTGTGATCAGACGACAGGCTGTGCGAATTGATTAGTTTGTGAATGATGACGGCCTCGATCAAGCCATGATTGGTCAAACGTTTTTCTTGTTGCGAGGGAAGGTCAAGTTAATGATAAAAGTAATGCTAATGATTATTCTAAAAATTTAGATATTTATTACACTGGCATTTCTAAGCACCTGCAGTTGCGCACGCACTTGCTGCATGAGACACTTGATGATCACATAACATTTTTGGCGGATTATTTTATAATTGTAGCAAGGCTATTGCGACAAAAGTTTAGCTTTTGTGAGATGGAACAATTGATGAACGTTTACTCGCCGACGACAAATTAAACGATTAAAAAAGACTTAGTTGAGGACAATCTTTGAATGAGATATGATATTTTGTTCAAAACACGAATGTAAACGATAACGGCTACATAAACATCGATCGTCCACTTGTTTGAGCTATCAGCTTCAAATCTGCCAAATACATTTCTCAAGAATCTGCAGAATTTTAAAGATTCTTCTTTCCCAGAGGGATTGAACGTCATCGATACAAATAACGAGACATTGAAGTTTCAGCTACTGAATCATGGCCGACAATATGATACAACTGCAAACTGGAACGTTGGCCTCAAATTGGTCTGATCCAACAACTACTGAGTCTTCGTCTCACAGTTTCAATGGGTCGCTCTCTAGTCACGTGATGCTGACGGCATTTTCTATATTCAACGTCTTTGCCTTACTTGGCAACATCTTGATTCTCTACATAGTGCCGAAGATCCCTACAAGCGCCATGGAGGATTCAAGCAAGGTGTGTTACATGGGTCAGGCCGTCACGGATGCATTGGCAGCGACGCTGTACATCATCGGACCTGTCGTGGAGACAGCGGGCGAGTGGACAGGATGGTCATACGGCAGGTTGACGTTCTGCAAGGTCATCGGTTTAATCATCAGCTCCTTACCAGGAACCAGCATCCTCCATATTGCTCTCCTCAACACCGACCGGTATCTCTTCATCACAAGACCAATGCTGTATTCTAGAATAGTTACTCGCAATCGCACGCTCTGTGCAAGTATAACGCTGTCAATTATTAACACATGCATATTAGGAACATTTGCCACTGTTCATGGCGTTCCCGGTGAAATTATTCGTTACCATGGTGATTTAAGAATGTGTGTAACTGACTTTCAAGATCCAGATTTCCTGCCGTTTTCCCTCTTTATGTTTACCATCCCTTGGCTTGTGACCATAGGTCTCATTTTCCAGTATTGCCACATATTCAGAATATCAACCAGGCATTGGAAACGAATAAAGCCTCGACCAGTTGATGAATCAAAAGAAGGTAGCTCTTCGAGGACGTGCGAAACTGATTCTTCTACTTTGTCATCGACCAATTCGAAACCTAATAACGGAGTCAAGCTGAAGAACAATTCCCAAAATAGCAACGTTAACATCAAAGAACGGCTATCTGACATCCGGAACATATCGAGCCAACTCCCCGAAGAGTCTTCGGCCCATGGTAGCAGAAGCCGGAACCATACTGCGGAAGTTCACAACAAGAATATGAGTGTTCAGTGCGCGATGGGAAAGAACTATAAGCCTTCGGTTAGAGTATGTTTTGAAGAAAGGGATACTGGTGAAGGATCTTCGATCCCAAGCGGAAGTCAGATCCATGCTGCTGAAGTTCACAACAAGAATAAGAGTCTTCAGTGCGCGACGGAAAATAATTATCGACCGCCCGTTAAGGTATGTTTTGAAGAAAGGGATGCTGTTGAAGAATCTTCGAACCCCAGCGGAAGTAAGATCCATATAACTGAAGTTTACAACAAAGACATGGAGGATAGAAATCTCCAGTGCGCGACGGAAAAGAACTTTAACATTTCCGGAAAGTTATGTTTTGAAGAAACGGGTGCTCTTGACGAATCTTCGATACCCACAAGCCCGGATCATTCTCCTCAAGAACAGCCATATGATAAAGGTATTGGGGAAGCGACAAGAAGAAGCCACGAAACTCTTGTTAACGTGAATTTTGAAGGAAGGAATGTCGCTGAAGGATCTCCTATCCCTACAATTTCGAACCATTCTTCTAAAGAAAAAACACAGAATGCGAGTCGTGAGGGCGCCACCGAAAGCAACCAAAAATCTATTGTTAGGGTATGTTTTCAAGGAAGGACCCCCACAAATCCGAATCACTCTTCTAAAGAACAAAACCAGGATTAAGGTTTTAGAGAACCGATGAGAAGCAATCCGACGGTTTTCGTTATGGTATGCTTTGATGTGTGGTATGTTGCTGAAGAAGCTTCGATGCCTACAATTCTGGACCATCCTGCTGAAGAACAAAACCAGGATATGATTCTTCGGGAAGCGACGCAAAGCAACGATATGTCTCTCGTTAATGCCTCCTTTGAAGGAGAGTGTTTGTCTATTAGTAAACATTTGGACGAGGTGGTAGAACTCCCTCAAACCGGAGCACCTAGATCATCCAAACTCCTTAGTGGACAGGAAGGCGCTCCAAAACCAAAGACTCGCTCTATCAAGACGTTTCCTTAGCAAGCAGGAAGCTCGAGCCAACGGATCTCCTCAGACATCGCGATAAGCCATCGGCAACAGCGACGACCGACGTACGGGCGACTCGAAGCCTCGACGTTTCGTCATAACCTTCGGACTCTTCGGACACCTGTCATCGTAACGGCATGTTTCTTCTTCTCGTTCCTGCCGATTAGTTTCATCGATGTCTACACAGGTGTAACGGGGCATTACATTGACCAGTTCATCCATGCCACCTTGACCTTCATCGTGTGCTTTAATGGAGGAGTCAACATCATCATATACTACTATACCATCAAAGCATTCAGTGATATACTCAGACCGATGCTGCGACGTCGATAAGATCCACACATTTTGAAAAGTGAAGGGGGCCTCATACAGAATGATGCAGAAAACGTCTTAAAAATTAGAGGTACTGAAAGTGGATGCTCTATGTATCATATTTTGAACACAAATTTACTGAAAAGTGTGGAACGCAGCTAATTCTACCCCCTTCCTATTCGTGTTGGGATAACACTAGAAGTTTGAGAAAATGGCTCTAAATTTGACTAAAAATAAAGCATAATCTACTGCCGCACAAAAGAACATTGAACTGTTTCGCGATTGCAAGTGTGAGTTCGGGTAGCATATAACCGAAAACAGGGGAGGTGGCTTTATAATATATGATTTTTTTTTCTTTTTCTGGGTTGGCAAGCAAAAAGAAGGTGTTTTGTTACGAGTGTACCTACCATTCTATAACCTATATCAAACGACTGCATGACTGAAGGATTGTGTTTCTGTGTTTATCAATTTACAAGAAGAATGTTCAATAATTAATATTGACACCTTTGACTTAACTCATAGAATATTATGATATTAATTGAATACTCGATTTAAATTGTCATGAAAATAGTGAACTCCGTTACTATTCTACTAAAAAAAAATCTTTATTTGCCAATTCATGTAGGCAACCTTCAACTTTGTGAAAATATTTTTGCAACCAATAAGATATACTCTCTTCATTATACATGAATATTTTGAAGGGCAAAAAAGAGTGAGTCGGTGTATAAATTAAGAAGGTAAAGGAGAAGAGGGGTGAAGAGTGAAAAAGAAAGAATCAAAAGAAAGAGAATTAAATGAATAGAAATATGATGGAAGTAAGATTTAAATAAGGGGGAGAACAAACGGCATTACCATAAACATGAAAAAGTGTGTAGTAGTAGTAATAAACGATACACTGGTGATGACGTATAGTTATCTGGTTATATGTGTGTATAATAATGGACTTGTAGTAACATAAAATTGATATAATTAATTGAAAATAAATCAGATCTCTATTGTACATATTTTGCCACAAGCTTACAAATAATATTTATCGTAGGTTTAATTCCATTTTTGTTTATGTTACAGGCCCATGACGTATGAATAAACCTCGACAGCATGTATTTCGTTTGTAAGTGTGATACGGTATGTCATCGATTACTCACCATAATTATTTATTTTGTATATCTGGACCCCTTGGAAGAACAGAAGTATTTATTTTAATTCTTCTGAAAGGGCTTATTAATTTTAATCTTAACTTAATCTTATTAATTGCAAGTTATTTTTTTGTTCACATGTAAATTTGACAAATGTATTCTTATTTCGTATTATGTTGTATATTATATGTCTTTTTAATGATTGGGAATAAAGTACCATACCATACCATACCATGTATTCTTATACCATTTCACATCATGTTGTAAATATGATTTGGTTTTGTTTTGATAATAAAATAAATTTGAAATCTTTGTTCATGATGTCAACTGTTTTCACATCCAATTTACGATTATCCGGCAGGTAAACAGTTAAATAGGCAATGGCGTTTTTGCAGCGCATATAAATTAGAAATGTAAAACTGTCCGGAAAAAAGTTTAGGTGCTTTGTCCACCGATTGTTCATCGACTGATTGGGTATAAGTCTCTGTCATCAATTAAATTCTATTGAGTATTTCATTTTTCTGCCGTTTTCCCCTTTGGAATGTTTCATTTTGTGGTATACTCAGTGCAAGTGGTTCTGCGTGTGTGCGTGTGTGCGTGTGTCCATGTCCGTAGGTGCGTGAGTTTTTTGTGTGTATGTGTGTGGATTAATGAGCAAATTTTGTATGGGTGCATGCGCGTTTGTGTATGAGTGTGTGCATCTTTAATGTTTAAGTTGTTCTAAAAGTTTCTTTGGTTGTTCTCCCAACTACTTGGCGCATACGTATGATTTTGCATCTTTCGTGAGATTATTTATTTGATGATGCGTAGAAGTTTCCAAATAAACAGGGTACCAAAATGTGGGAGGATGATTACTCGATCAGAATATAACGTATCTTTCAATAGACCACTTTCGTAAATCGTAATGTATTCAAATTCATTTACTATTGCCCCAAGATGAACTGTGTATAAACCTGTCAAATATAATCAGAGTATAATATTCAGAATGCTATTTTCATACATTAACGTTGCTAGTTTGGACAAACATTGTAGCTTGACCAACCTAGCAATAACTCCTGCATATTATCCACATTCCTTCCATTGAAATAGGATTATATTGTACATCAGGTAAACAAATACTTTGTCATTGTGCGTTTGACAAACAGGAGTGCATAAAATCTGAATACATTACGAAAGTGGTCTATTCATCATAACATTTTCGTACTTCAATCAATAAATCATTAAATTAATGATACATTTTACTCAATCTGTACATAGAGCTTGGTCTATGCGCTGTATAGGCAGTGATTATGTAATTGGTAAAGCACGAAACAGTAATGAATTCGTTCAGCTAACTTTATCTTTCAATGTCGCTTGGTGCATTATTTTCTAAAACCAATGTTTTCATTCACACCCCGCAAAAGTTTTGTTGTATACTTCACTTTCCAAGGGTAAAAATTATATAAGCAAAATACAACAGTATACAGCGGACTTAGATCCCGTTCAGATCTACGGCGTTAAACCACTTTAACGGTAACCAGTTTAAAGGCCCCGGCACATCAAACACCGCACGGCATAATGGCACGGTTTATACGCAGTATCTTGGTTGTCATTGGCCAGCGCGCTCCTCCACGCACAGGATTTATAACAATTGGCCAATCACAGAAGAGACGACGCGTAAAAACCGTGCCTTGAGGCCGTGCCGTGTTAGGTGTACCCGGGCCTTAACAGTAACTCCTTTAACTGCAAGTCTGAACGGAACAAGCGGTCACGAAAGTGGACTTCAAAACTGGTTTGGAAGTCCGCTTCACGAGATAAATTTTCGTTGCCAGGGGCTGATTGCACGAAACGGTCTTCATGGTCTTAACTATCCTCTTCTTGCTAAGACGTTTTGACTTCTTGAGTCATCCTTTTAGCATAGACATAAACGTTGACAAACCTAGTTTATGAGGGTGGCACAAAATGTTAAGACAATTTAGCCAGAAGAAGATAGCTAAGACCATTTCGTGCAATTGGGCCCGGGAACCATTAATACACATAACACAGTTCTTTTTACACAACGTAACATCCCCTCACCCCCCCCCCCCCCACACACACACACACCACACACACATTTATACATTTATTGTTATCTTTATTTTATTTATTTATCAAAACATATTCAAACAGGATAATAACATCAATTATATACGAAGGTAAAAATTGGTTTTTCATCTTGGTCCTGAAACAAAAAAAAAATACGTACAAAAAAAAAAGAAATTATATTATAAACTCATCTACAGTTAAACGAAAATGGTACAATAAGATAGTCATTGATAACAGAAGGTACATCTGTCGGCACATCCAACACAAGCTCCGCTTCTGCATGGAACTGCGCCCTTTTTCTTCAATCTAGTTATCACAATGATTTATGTTCTAATTACCCAATTATTTGATTACGATTGTAAATTTCTATACTGTTCTACATTGATTTATTTTTGTTGTTGAAGGGAAAAAATAAATTTTATTTTGAATAGGCGGGTTTTTTATTCAAATTTATATACGTTTAACGTAGTTACGCGGTATTCCATAGACCGGTTGATAACAATATGACTACAATACTTGGAATCCAGTTTGCATACATTACTTGTTGCTATGTCGGGCAAGCCTCGGGCAAGCTTTTGGGTTGTCAAGAACAACCTTTGTGTTAGAGGTATGCATAAATTTTGCATCTATTAGTAAACCCGCCTATTATACTAAATTCACATTAATGATACATATATGGATTTAAAATAGCAAAATGTGTTGATGGTCATATGCCAGAGTGGTTACAAATGGATTACAGTGGTGGGGATTATTTGACGAGTTATAGTTTCTTGTATAGTTTTTTTAAATGAGTAAATAGACTGGGAATTGTGTAGGGCAGGTGAAAGGCTGGTCCAAAACTTCCCACCAGCGTAGCGAAAACTGCTTTTAAAAAATGTAGATGTTTAAAAGGATTATCGTATGATTTAAGAAAAAGTAATAATTTGTGCATGTGTATAAAATTTATTTTACAGTCATTTTCTCCTTTTTAATAAGTGATTAATGGAAATAGTTCAATGGTTCCTACTCTCGCTTTTCAACTACCATACGGTATCTGGTCAGTGGTTCGAATCTAAATAAAAAAAAAGAATCCTATACCAATGGCGTTAATTTCCTGGCCTTAAAGCCCAAGTACAGTTTTGGTAAAAGCCAATATTTCTATCGCCAAATTTTGTCTTCAAATCTACTTAAAAAAACCCATGATATCATGAACATGTTGTACAAAAGATTGTACGAAAAATTAACAAGTTTTGGAAAAGTTATAACCTAAAGTGTGGAAAATATTTTAGCGTCGTAGCCCCCGACGCTAATTCAATATTTTCTTTCTTGATAAAGGACAGCTTCTCATGAAGAGAATTGGATTAAAATTTCAGAATTTATTCTTTATGTATTCCTTTTTAGCATACCTTAATAAAATCTTGGAAATAATTTTCTATATGCCCAATAAGAAGCAAAATATTGTTATAACCAAGAGAGGGCGCTAAATACGATTTAACGGTCAAATTCAAATTTTCAAAAGAATTCGCTCGTAGAAAATTATGCTATGATCTTGAAATGTCTATACAAACTATATGTCATGGTATATATCCCCAAAATTCACATTTCTTTAATCTTTACCAAAACTATACATGGGCTTTAAGCAAGACATTCATCCACATTATGCCGCACTCAACCCAGGTGAGGTGAATGGGTACCTGGTAGGAATATTCATTTCTTGAAATGTCATGTGCACCGATGTACTCCGAGCTAAAACCAGAGGGGAATACATAAGCGCATTGAGCATCCAGCAGAGTGGATACACGCGCTTTAGTAATGTTTTTAAATGAATATCATTATTTTTTATTATTACCACCATTATTGTTATTAATAATGATAATAATAATAGTTGCAATTTCTATAGCACACATATTCACTCTGCTGAGTATTATTATTGTTACTATTATTACCATTATTATCATTGTATTATCATTATCATTATCATTATTATCATCATTATTATTATCATAATGATTATCATTATTATTATCATTATTATTATTATTATTATTGTTATTATTATTATTATTATTATTATTATCATTATTATTATTATCATTATTACTATTATAATTATCATTATTAATAGTATTATTATCATCATTATCAATATCAGTATTATTATTGATATTATCACTTATATTATTCTATTATTATCATCATTGCTATTATAATTATTATTACTATTATTATTACTATTATTATTACTATTATTATTATTATCATTATTATTATTATTATTATTATTATTATTATTATTATCATTATCGATATCATCATTATTATGTATCACTTGAACACGCATATGTGCTTACAATTATCCAATACACGTACTTCACATAAGTATAGTGTATTGTCCCATCCGCAATTTTCTCATGGGTATCATTATCATAATAATTTCCCAGCATTACGAATGATGACTATGTTTGTCTTAAAAGCGTATTTCGATAATTACTAAATACTCATGCAATTATAAACTAGATTCCAATTACCCATTGGGGAGCCTCTCATTAATCGCGTGTTTCCAACAAACAACGAATTGTATGTGGAGCTATTATAATTTATGTACTGATTTATTGAATTGTAATGACTCAAAGGGGGATCTTTATTATGTTGTTTGCAAAGTTGTTGTTGTACCGGAAGTAATTCCATCGGGGCGACCTTCCGGTGTCGTGTCCCCCGAAAAAGCACGAATCGTGAGAAAAAGGACAATTTAAGAGATGATCTCCCGATAATGATTTGACACTCAATACCATCCTGCATGTCGTTCTATGAAAATCAGGATTTGTCAAGCCGAGGGAATAAAAAAAAAAACAGCTTAACATTTCCATCCCCTCCCCCTAGGAGAAGCAAAGAAAAATAAAACGGGTGCTAGCTATCACCTCAAACCTTTCACCCCCTCGTACTCGTAACAACAAATATATATATAGGGAAGACAACCTTATATTAGTAGGGTAATAACTTTACTTCAAATTTTGCGCCCCCGGGGGGAGGGGGCTTAGCTACCTAACAAGCAAAAAAGGGGTAATCACCAACTTTGGCGCCGCCTAGCTCTGACCCGGGGGGGGCCCCCCCCCCCCCCCACACACACACACACGGTACTCGCATGATTAGTACGCTCCGCGTTATAAATAACATCTTCTTCCCAGATCTTGGATACAATCTGTCAACACCTTCTCCACTAGTATTATTATTTTTTAGCGTACGAGTAATTTATTTCAAAAGATTTTTTTTTCATTTATGTATTTATTAAAACAACCCATAACATACAAATTTTGAAAATACAAGTATGTGTTACATAAGAAATTAATGACAAGCTACGCTATTTACAAGAGATTCATAGAGATGAAAAAAAAGAGGGCAGAGTACACCTTAAAAATATGTTAAAAAGTTACAATACATACAGAAACTAGTCTTCACTATTATCTTGCGATTAACACATCGATAATGAAATCTGTATTTCCCAAAGACTGCCTGCATTCCATACTGGCATCGCCCTGATTGGGAAACTCGGTACATAGGCAAGTAGACAGGTCGGCGGAGGGGGCGCGAGAACCAAACCCCTGTAAAAAAAAAAAAAAATAATAATAATAATAATAATAATAATAATAATAATAATAATAATAATAATAATAATAATAAATGAGAAAGTGAGGGGGGAGGATCATCGAGGTGAAAAAAAACATTTGCTTATATATAGATTTTTTTGCAGAGAGAAGGCAAAGATTTAAGGATCTTGAACTGGCAGATTTAAAATGGATTTGAGATCCAAAGAAGTTTTAACAAGAAGTATATTGATTGAGTGACGGAAAACAAATGACTTTACTTTGTGCCCGCCGCAATATCTTCAAAAAGTATCCCGTGTTGTTTTAGCTCACCGTAATGACCAATAAATAAGTGAAGAAATGTAACAACCAAGAAACTAAGAAGGATGGGGCAGTGAGAAAAGATTTAAAAACTGAAAACGAACTGCCGCACAGAAATATAGACACATTTCTGTGGCCGCCCCCCCCCCCC
>BQKZ01001802.1:8216-20627 GCA_036244855.1 Temnopleurus reevesii | reverse complement strand
TGATGATGATGATGAGGGTGATGATGATGATGGTGGTGGTCGTGGTAGTTAAGATGATGACTATGAAGATGTTAATGTTGATGATGGTGGTAGCGGTAGTGATGGTAATGGTGATGAAGATGGTAGAGTAAATGAAGCTGATGACTTGAATTGTTCTTTCCTCCAGCTCTTGATGATAGACAGGAGATAGCTCTGATTGAGATCATTTGTTTTGAATCCTGATTATATTGATGATGATGATGATGATGGTGAAGATGATGATGATGATGGTGATGATGATGATGATGATGATTGTGACAATGATGATGATGATGATTGTGATAATGATGATGATGATGATGATGATGATGATGACGGTAATGATGATGATAGTGATGATGATGATGATTTTGACAATGATGATGATGATTGTGATAATGATGATGATGATGATGATGATGATGATGATGATGATGATGACGGTAATGATGATGATGGTGATGATGGTGATTATGATGATGATGATGATGGTGGTGGTGATGATGGTGATGATGATGATGATGATGAGGGTGATGATGATGATGGTGGTGGTCGTGGTAGTTAAGATGATGACTATGAAGATGTTAATGTTGATGATGGTGGTAGCGGTAGTGATGGTAATGGTGATGATGATGATGAGAACAATGATGATGGTGATGAAGATGGTAGGGTAAATGAAGCTGATGATTTGAATTGTTCTTTCCTCCAGCTCTTGATGATAGACAGGAGACAGCTCTGATTGAGATCATGGTGTCCGCTGTCAGGCAGTCAGCTCAAGGACATCCTCCCATTGGACGAGGGTCGGCTAAAAGGGTATATCTCTTTCCCAAAAATAATTCTTGCTTTATCCCAATATGGATAACACTGATTGACAGTGCTTTACCGAGAAGCTGTGAGAAAAAATCACAGACATACCCGGGTAGGAATCGAGCCTGTGACCTCCTGATGACTAGACAGTGTCTTCCCACTAGACCACCGGGAGCCAATGCCTGTGGCAGGCTCGATTCGTATTTCAGCACCAGGTACTGCTTAAATATCAACTTAATCGTGCCTGCCACAGCCATCGGCTCTCGGTCGTCTAGTGGTAAGACGCCTGTTTAGTTATCAGGAGGTTGTGGTTTCGATTCCTACGCGATTGATTGTGATTGTGTAATATTTTTTTCACAGTATCTCGGTAAAGCACTGTCAACATTTATTTTTTTTTTTAACTTTTGTAATTCAAGTATTCCAAGTATAACACTTCATTTTGAATACTCATGTTTGTTACATGTATTTTTGATGTATAATGTACATGATGTATCCACTGTAATTGAATGTATTTTTACTGCACGGCCCCATTGAAAAACAGCATGTGCTGAGCTGGGTTTTTAACCGTGTTTAAATAAATGTATCAAATCAAATCAAATCAACAAGTGTTAATCCATGTTGGGATAAGGCAAGAATTATTTAGACTATCATCTACCCAACTAAAAACTTAATTCAGTCGGTACAGCTCTTTGTTTTCATCATTTATTACCAGTTTGTGCCTACATCACCTTATCGTACGCCAGTCGTAAGCATTACCATCGCACACCTTGCAACCCAGACCCAAGACTGTGTTCCTATTTTGAGTTTTACGCGTTTTTTTTTAGCTGCGGTAAAAATACACGTGAAAATCTCAATGTGATGCTTGACAAACATGTATTTAACAAATCTATTGTGACCTCACTGTCACCATGATCAATGATCTTGTCTGATTAGGGGTGAGCTTATGACTTGGTCGTAAGGATTCAACATGTCAAATCCTTGCAACTAGCCGTGCGGTTTGATTACAAGTGATGTCACAACTCAACTTACTCAGTCGCAAGCCGGTCGTAAGGTGATTGATTCGCAGTGTGTGTTGTGGGCTTCAGTATAACGTTTTGCTTGGGACCATGAGAAATACCTCGTTATAGCATATTACCAGGTTTTGACCTCTCTCTATTGGGAATATTGTTCCATCAGATATCTTTATCAGGGAATAATTTTCCTGGTATCGCATTGCAATTTGCTATGCATTTTTGCATGATTGCTCCACAAAATATTTTTTGTTTAGCAACTTTTTCACATAGAATTGTACAGTAATGTGTTGAAAATATTTCCTCAATGTCGGAAACTGCTAATCAAATGTGAGAAGTAAAATTATTCCCTGGCTCTGATAATTCTTTCAGCTGGTATTGTTGAAGGTCAGCCCTAATTTTAATAATCTCCGATGGATACTTGACTCATCATTCTTGTCCTCACACACACAGCACAGTGGGAACTCGGTATAACTTTTTTCTTTGATTAATCAGAAATAATACTTTCGTAAAGAGCTGGGACCAGATTTTAACCTCTCTAAATACTAGGAGTATTGTTATATCAGATAACTTATTCGTTATTTAGGGGATGCAAAAGTTCTTTTTCACAAAGTTTGGAAATGTTGCTTATTTTTCCAGACTTTATTGACAAGCAAGGAGAAGAAAGTCGTCCAAGAGGAGAAGTTGAAACTCACAGAACATTTCATCACCAAGCTACCAGAATTACTTGCCAAGGTAAACAATTAAACTTTACACTTTAGTATGATATGGTAAACCATCAGATGGTTTTATAAACCAGCATAAAAACACAGGATGATTGCATAAAACTATCATAGCAACAATCACGCTGAAACAAGAATTTTGTGTTTGTTATCAATGAACGATAATGATGCAAGGAAAGTTATTAACCAGGCAACATAGTGCTTTAAGGATTTCAAAAGTTTTATACATAGAGCTGTTCTGTTGGGAATGATATGTTGTATTTACTTCTTGAGGATGAATTACAACTTCATTTGTATTATTTTGTATGTTCTGTATGCTATTATACAAATAGATTTATATATTACTGTATCTTGTTTCTGTTTGTAATAATAATAATATGATTAGATAATTGATATAGCGCAGTCACTATATGGATATACTCTACTGCGCTGTGATGTTAGGGTATGTGGATATTGTTACTAAAATGATGCATAAAGGTATAAGATATTATTGTTTAATAATGATAATGATAATAATAATAATAATAATAATAATAATACTGATGATAACATGATTTCTTATTGTGCATATTTTTTTTTTGCTTCACAAATCCTCATGAATCATTTTCTTAAACAGTTCAACACAGATTGGGACAAGGTTGCCAATTTGCTAGAGATCCCACAACACTTTGAAGTAGAGATCTACACGACGAGCCGTCTTGACAAACATCTCGATGCACTCCTCATGCAGATGAAGGATATAGTTGAGAGACACACCGAGCCTGAGGTAATATCATATCTGACAACTATTAAGAATTTATCCCCTTATGTAAGATTTTTTTCTGGCATAGAAAGGCAAAATTAGATTATCTTATTTGAAAAATTATAAAATTACAATAAATACTCTGTGGAAACTTTCATTTGTTCATTGTTTTGTTAGGTCTTTGATGTGTGCTGAAAAAGGGTACTTTACCACACCATTCGTCAAGTCCAAGTTTCACAAAGATTTCTATGTGATAACTGTGTTTATGTTGAAAGACATACATGTGAAACATAATTAGGAGATCAGTACAACACTACTCATTGAGTCCTAATTGCACAAAGCATTTCTCTTCGATAATCTTGACTTGTTTCTCCATAGTTGTTGTGGGGTTCTTAACGCATGTTCAAAGACTTGTGAAACATAATTAGGAGTCTAGTACTACTCGGTGAGTCAAAATTGCACAAAGCATTTCTAATAATAATGATACGCAAAATTCCAAAAAGGTTCAAAGTGCTTTACAATATGAGACATGAAATATACATATAGATCAAATTAATAGAAAAGTGCGAAATATTGGTTTTTCCTCGATAACTTTTACTTGTTTCTCCATAGTTGTTGTGGGGTTCTTGATGCATGCTTAAAGACGTATGAAACTCTATGAGGACTGCAGGGCAGCACTGCATGCAGATTACTGGGTTGTGTTTCTTAAAGCCGTGGGTAGACCTCCGCACGACTGGTGATCCATTTTTCCATACGATTTAGTGCGAGGAGTTATCATTGAGTACAAGAAAGGATCACCAGTCATTTGTACAGTATGCGTAATCCTATGCGCAGCTTTATGAAACACAACCGAGCATATCTCAAGGAATATCTATTAGACAATGAAATAGAATTTGAATATCAAAACAGATAAACCAATGAACTTTGATGGGAGAAAGCATAATAATAAAACATTTTTCCTAGTCTATACTTCTGCGAGATAAATCTCAATTTACATAACAGTACGACTAGTCCGCATTCCGGGGGTTTATCAACTCTGTAGCATACACTCTTGTGTAGATCTATACACAGCTTTATGAAACACAACCTAGGTTTCACTAACCACTGTCAGAGATAAATTGTACTTGTTCCTTGTTGTCAGTTCATTGATGTGTGTTCAAAGAGGTATGATACGTTACAAGGAGAGCAGTACATTTTTACTGTATCTCTCATCCATTTGTTGATTAGTGTTGGGTTTTAGACGTATGCTCATAGACATAAAATCACTTTAAGAAAGTACAACAGCACAAAGCATTTCTGAGGATTACTTTGTTGATGATTGCTGTTATTTGGTCCTCGATGTTTGCTCAAAGACATACGAGTCGTTACTTGGAGAGAAGTACAGCACCATACCTGTGGTGCAAGTTTCACATAGCATTATTTAAGACAACTTTAATTTCTTTAACATTCAGTTCCTTGATGCTTGTTGGTAGATGTATTTGACGTTAATAGGAGAGCATGTTCCACTCCTCCAGTGCAAGTTTCACAAACCACTTTTTGAGATAACTCTTTGTTGTTTGTTGTTAGGTCCTTGATGCTTGCTCAAAGACGTACAAGACATTACTAGGCGAGCAGTAAACCACCACTCCTTGAGCCCAAGTTACGCTAAGCAATTACAGAGTTATCTCTCATTTGTTTGTTTTGTTTGTTGTTGTCGGGTCCTTAATTGTATTCAAAGATGTATAAAACATTTTTTGAGGAGAGCAATAGAGTTCTACTCTGCAAGTGCAGCTTTCACAAAGCACTCTCTAACATTTTCTTTGTTTGCTCATTGTAATCAGGTCCTCGATGCTTGCTCAAAGACTTACGAGACGTTACTAGGCGAGCAGTACAGCACAACACCTCGAATGCAAGCTGCACAAAATAGTTTCTAAGATAACTCTTATTTGTTTTTTCATTGTTGTTCTATTTTGTTTGAAGACATATGAGACGTTACTAGGCGAGCAGTACAGCACGACACCTCGCGTGCAGGTTACACAAAGTACTTTCAGAGATAACTCTGAATTTTTTTTTCATTGCTGATATTAGGTCCTCGATGCTTGCTCGAAGACTTACGAGACGTTACTAGGCGAGCAGTACAGCACGACACCTCGAGTGCAAGTTGCACAAAGTACTCTCCTCGACACCCTCGCTGAACGACTCAAGCTAAGCATTGATGCATACCTCATGGTGAGTGATAGAGGGCGCTTTCACACTGAAAATACACACCGACTACGCTATTAATCTTTATGTACAATGATTTTGGTTGTTTGTGTTCACGTGATGCAAGTTTTTGTTGCAATTTTATGGAATTTCAGCCCTTATATTAGAGTACCCTTTTATAGTCGATTTTTCGGCCTAAATCGAAGGTATTTTCTTTATATCCTGTTGTATTCACCTCTCAGAAGTCAAAACTAAATTTGAAAGTATTATTTCAATCTCAACAAATTTGTCAATAATAATAATGATAATGAACAGCTTTTATATAGCGCTTATAAACTCTTCGTGAGAATTCCCTATTAAAGCGCTCTACAATTGCAGCATTATTACCCTGGCTTTAGCAGTGCAGCTACTAGGCGTATAAGCTTTTTCAAGGAATAAATTCGTACCAGGTACCCATTTACCTCACCTGGGTTGAGTGCAGCACAGTATGGATAAATTTCTTGCTGCAGGAAATTAACGCCATCGATGGGATTCGAACCTACGACCCTCTGGTTGAAAGGTGAGAGTCAGAGCCACTACACCACGACGCTTCCATATGTATAAGAAAATTTAGAAACTTTATTATCATAAAGGTACATGTATCTTCTTTGATCATTATGAATAATGTAATGAATAGCACATTTAAACTGATGATATTCTTGGCTGATTGCATTGCAGACCCAGAACCCATCTGAAGACGATCTCTATAACATCTCAGCAAGTATCAAGAGAATTGCCGCATTCTACTGGTAAATACTATTCATGCCTAATTACTACGGGACAACACCCCATTAATCATGTATATACAATTTTTCAAAAATGGATTAATGTTAAACTTTAAATAAAGATTCCATATGGTTCTTATAGAAACACATGTACTAAACTCTAGATAAAAACAAGTGTGACAGTCATATAGAAAAAAAAATTCAATTTACACTACTCAATTATATTAAGGGACCACTGTTAAATATGTGTGTAGATTTTTATTTGAGGTTTTGTATTTCTTGAAGTACCTAAATTTTCCAACTTGCAAGGCCTACAATTTCCATCTTGTTTATTCTTCTGTCTTGTTCAGACAAATGGTCAAACAATGGCTAGGTTCAATAAATGAATTATGACTGAGGGACATGTACTAGTAGTAGTAATGGTGTATTTATTGAATCACAATTAAAATCATTTCTTGCAGCCAAAGGCTGAATTGCAAATGCATAATTTACAAAAGATCATTTAAAATACAAAGAATACACATATAAGTAAAAATACTAAAAATACACATATAAGTAAAAATTTAAAAAATACACATATAAGTAAAAATTAAAAAAAAATACACATATAAGTAGAAATTTCAATAAAGAATGGCGTACCAGATCTGTAGCAATGGCAGTGGTCAAGAAAACGATATTGCAAATTTGGATTTTGTGATATGATTCCAAATCATTGAATAAGTGAACATTACTAATAAAAGGTACTGATATATGGACCAATTTGACATTCAGATCAGTGGTGAGAACTTAATGGATATGCCTAAAGCAGTATTAAAAAGATTGTATGTTAGGCTAGAACTTGGTACAAGAAACATTACTGATCCAAATCTATGGGATGTGACAGTTTCCTCGAGCGCTGAGCAGAGACACTTGTATGCCCCAATGAATGTGGCTTTAAAATTACAAAAATGCTGCTAGCCCCGGAAATTGATTGCAATGAACTTTGATCCCGGTTAAATATTTCTCTCTTGGAAGAATAATGAGTAGATGATAATGATGATGTGATAACAGTACTATTAACATTTTCACCAAAGATAACTTGAATACTTATTCTCCGTGACCTTTGACCTTTTAATCTACGTAGTTGCCATGACTTGACCCGATGGGAGATGTACGAGTCTCTGTTCAGTCTGGTGAAACGATGCTCAGAGAGAGGTGCGGCGCCCGATCAGATCTTTACTCTCGCCATCGCTTGTTGTCATTACGCTATCATGTGGATCATGGCTAAGCTTGACAATGATAATCCTGAAATGGTAAGTTTACATTTGGTTTTGCCGTTTGGTTATTTGCTTTCTAATTTTGCCATCGCTTGTTGTTATTATGCTATCATGTGGATCATGGCCAAGCTTGACAATGATAATCCTGAAATGGTAAGTTTGCATTTGGTTTTGTTGTTTGGTTATTCGCTTTCTAATTTGGCCATTGCTTTGTTGTCATTGGTAAGTTGGCATTTGGTTTTGCCGTTTGGTTATTCGCTTTCTAATTTGGCAATTGCTTGCCGTCATTATGCTATCATGTGGATCATGGCCAAACTTGACAATCATAATCCAGAAATTGTAAGATCATTGATTTCTATAGCTGGGTAATAATATTATTAGATAGTTTCTCGTGTGTCTGAATAGGTGACTAGTTAGAAAAAGCGTATTTAAAGGCTATATGATATTGATATTATTATCATGAGGGGATTAGCCGAGTTGCAGAGATGCAGAGATGAAAACTGTTCAGGGATATGCCAGAGGTTAAAATTACAATGTGACTAGCACAATAGGCTGAGCAAAAGTGAGCGAAAACACGACTACACAGGGCTTGATCTTTACTTTTTTATTACCTTTATTTTGTGGGAGTCTGTTTCGGTCTTGATGAGCCAAGTTTTACCTTGCAATATCATGCCGGGCTACCCAACTGATTTTTTTAAGAGCCCCTTGCAGTTATAGGGAGCCATTTGCCACTGGGCCCTCTCCAAAATTAAGCCCTGCTACAATAGCCATAATCTCAGTCGTTCATTTGTGATGAAAGCCTTGAATTTTATAATCTCATGCACGTTCAGAACAGTTAGAGATGACAACCATTCTGATGAGATATGTTCTAATGTAAATTTTGTGATTCATAATATTATATTATTTGTCTCCTGCCTCTGAATAGGTGACTAAAGAGATGGCGTGTTTAAATGCTATATATTATTATTATTATCCTTACAGAGTGAATTGAAGAAGATCCGGCGTCAGTGCAGCGAGCTGATCAAAACCTGTTCATCGCTTCTCATCGACGGCAGTGAGTTGATCCGAGAGGAAGCATTCATCACAATCTGTGATCTGATGGTGGTTTTCACCCGTCAGCTGGCCGTCAAGCCCGCCCTCGCTCCGTTGGTCTACGAGGCTAACCTTGGACTACAGACGCTCCTGTCGGACTTTGTTCAGGAGCATGTCTTTGTCGAGGAAGATGACGATGGTAAGAGATATTCATCTTCATAGAAATTATTTTTGATTTATTATCTAAGTTAAATTCTGTGAGAGCTTGCAATGTCTTTGGCGTATTATGATTTTGAAAGACACTCCTGTTGGACTTTGTGCAGGAGCATGTTTTTGTCGAGGAAGATGATGATGTTAAAAAGTGTTTATCTTCAAAGAAAATGTCTCGCTTTGACCCAAAATCTTTGTTGTAATGGATTCTCTACGTTATGATTCTGTGAGAGGTTGTGATGTCTTTGATGTATTATGATTTTGAAAGATGATTTGTGGAGGAACATGACGATGGTATTGTATACTCATCTTCAGAGATATTATCTTTCTTTTAGAAAAATCCTTTTTGATGGTTTAGCTAAGTTATAATTCTGTGAGAGCTTGTAATGTCTTTGGCGTATTATGATTTTGAAAGACGCTCCCGTCAGACTTTGTTCAGGAGCATGTTTTTATAGAAGAAGACAACGATGGTAAGAGATACTCATCTTCACAGAAAATGTCTCCATTTTACAAAGTTCTTTGTTGTAATGGATTGTCTAAGCTATGATTCTGTCTATTGATATGTCTTTGACGTATTGTGATTTTAAAAGACGATCCTGTCAGACTTTGTTCAGGAGCATGTGTTTGTCAAGGAAGATGATGATGGTAAGAAGTGTTCATCTTCACTGAAAATGTAGAACACTGTAAAAGCCATTTTTAGCATACAAACTATTTTAAACAAATTAAATTTCAGATAAATTTACCTATAAATGTATTACTTCTTCACATTTTGAAAGATCATTGTACAGATGCTGGCAAATTACTGAAACCAAAATAAAACCCCAGCAAAAATTTCAGCTTATATATTGATGGAGTTAAAAATTTCAATATCTTAATGTAGGTTTTACTTGTTTTTCTTCTTTCAGATGATGAGGAAGATGGTGATGATTCACATAAGATTGAGGTGCTTCACAAGAGACGTAACCTCCTAGCAGCCTTCTGTAAACTCATTGTATTTAACATCATTGATATGAGGAATGCTTCAGGCATCTTCAAACATTACATGAAGGTAATTCATTTTTATTTTAGTGGAGGCGTCGTAGTGTAGTGGTTCTGACTTTCGCCTTTCAACCCTAGGGTTGTAGGTTCGAATCCTACCCATGGCATTAATTTCCTTCAGCAAGAAATTCATCCACACTGTGCTGCACTCAACCAAGGTGAGGTAATTGGGTACCGGTAGGAAGAAATTCCTTGAATGCAGTGAGCGCCAAATGGTAGCCATGCTATAGCCAGGTGATAATGCACAGAGCACTTAGAAACACTTCATATTAAGTGCTATATAAATGTTGTGTATTATTATTAGTATTATTAAAAGAAAAAAACTATGTTACATGTCAAACTGACTGAACTACATGTATCTAATTATATTCAGTTGAATAATACAAAAAAATGCAAAACTGAAGAAAGTGACTTGAGTTCTAGAAAGATATTTATTTAGGTGTCCCCAAGATGCATAATTCCAGTACAGTGTGCTTATATTTTTATTTTATATTTTAGCTCTTTTTAAGCACTAAACATTGATATGGAAGCCTAATGTTTTCACAATTTTATCAATATACTGTATAAGCCTATATTTTAGCGTACAGATATTTTCACGAATTCGAACCAGTTTGACACATCGGCGTGTTGTTATTTTCACGTTTTTTACAGTGTCTGTACACATATGAATATTCATCATACAGAGTTGAAATTTTTGTGAGACCGAAAATGTCAAGTTGGCAAAAATAAAACCATCTCGCAAATTTCAGCTTATACAGTACCTCATCAACAATATAGATGACAGTTAGGAACTGACAGTTGAGAATTTTTTAATGAAAGCAATTTCATATGATACCTTTAACACTTGATCATTTTCTCTTATATTATTTTCTCTTACTCGTTCTACAATACGTTCCTTTACAGTTGTTCAAATCCAAGAGGATCATCCGGATATTTTTCTAGTGCTCCGGGTGCGTGCATTGCTTACACTGCGCGAGATCACTTCGGTACTCAAAAAAATTCCCTGATGATGAACAACTGTACAGGCAGGTATTTCTATCACGATGACGTAAGCCAAGCTTCATTAGATCTATTACCCTCCCTCAGTCACTGTTGGGTTAACATTTGATAATTTTTTTTCTCTCTTCTTAGTTCTACAACGACTATGGTGACATCATCAAGATGACGTTAGCCAAGTCGAGAGAGATCAACAAGATCAGCTGTGCGAGGACATTAGGTCTCAGTCTCACACAGGTAAGTTACTAAAATGTTTTTTTTCTCTGATATTTTAAAGACCTATTTCGATTCGTTTTTGGTAAATTATGTAATTCCAGATGACTAGAGAATTTCAGTATGGTAACTACATCCTCCTCTGCGCCGTGTTGCTCATCTGCGCCTCAGTGACATATGCGATGTAACGCTCGGCGAAATGAAGACTTTTTCCTGAAAATCAACTGTGTTTAAAGTGAATGGGATGCAGAGAAGGGTGCCAAATGTTTTGAACAGCTAAAATGAGAGGGGTGTATATTTCATCTAAAATGGCATTCTTCCTAGTCATATTTTGCTGAGATATTTCTCAAACATATTTGTGATAATATCAGATTAATATTGAATATGATATTCAATGACTTTATGTTTTTTTTTCATGCTGAAAGTTTAGGTGCGTAGATGTTAGACCTCCCATCATATTATCCTTCTTCAGACCAGTGTGTTGCAAAGTTCTCAATGTCTAATCAACTCTGAAGCTTTATTCTATGACAGAGATGACAACCCCAGTGTCAGTTATGGACTCCATTGCATAAAGAAATACATTTTAAAAAACTGTGGCTAAAATTTGCTAAAGCTTGTCAAAAAAGTGTTTGCAGAAATGCTCTATGTTTTTTGCAGTACCCACTAGGAGAACAGTTCAATGAACTGAAGTGGCAACCCTAGGTAAATAAGACGCATTATTGTTGTTATTATTATTATTGCCAGAGATTTTTGATGGCAAAAATATTCATGCCACATAATGGTTACTTGATGGTAATAATAAAAAAAAAATACAGAATGATACTTGGAATAAAATATGAAAGAGAAGAATAGATGGACCAAGTACTTCTCATGACGAAATGATTAAGTCATTGTAACTGTTAGACCCTTTAAACACTGAAACCCCCACTGTGATTCTGATATTGTATCAGATGATCTTTTCATTTTCTCGCGACCTTTGACCTTTTCTTGTGACAGTTGTTCAGAGACATGAAAAGTGAGATGGGATACGATGAGGCGAAGATTCAGAGCCAACTCAACGCAATCAAGGAACTTGCCAGACGATTCTCTTTGATCTTTAACCTTTGACCTTTGACCTTTTCTTGTGACAGTTGTTCAGAGACATGAAAAGCGAGATGGGATACGATGAGGCGAAGACTCAGAGCCAACTCAATGCAATCAAGGAACTTACCAGACGATTCTCTTTAACTTTTGACCTTTGACCTTTTCTTTTGACAGTTGTTCAGAGACATGAAAAGTGAGATGGGATACGATGAGGCGAAGACTCAGAGCCAACTCAATGCAATCAAGGAACTTGCCAGACGATTCTCTTTAACCTTTGGCCTGGATCAGATCAAGACTAGGGATGCAGTTGCTGCGTTACACAAGTATGTATTGTCTCCT